>CAUYRH010049371.1:0-21183 GCA_963574655.1 Perodicticus potto | reverse complement strand
GATTGTTATCAGTTAAGCGGTGATGAACATTAAGCGCTCTGGAGTTTGTTTCGATTTTATCTATTTTCTTCCTACATTTTTAAACAGTACATGAGAAATACATGTTTGTTGCAAAAAGAAATGGAAAAAAAGATTTTTTTTGTAATTTTTTTTATTATTGGGTATTTATTGAGGGTACAAGAAACCAGGTTACACTGATTGCATTTGTTGGGTAAATTCCCTCTTATAATTGTGTCTTGCCCCCAAAAGGTGTGTCACACACTGAGACCCCTACCCCCTTCCTCCCCTCTCTCTGGGAAAAAAATATTTTGATAGACAAAATATTAAAATAAATTAAAAATCACTTGCAATCGCAGAAATACTCACCCTAGTCCAACATACCACTAACAACTTAATGCAAGAAACCAATACAACAAGCTGGGTGCAGTGGCTCATGCCTATAATCCCAACACTTTGGGAGGCCAAGGAGGGAGGATCACTTGAGCCCAGGAGTTCAGGCCAGCCTGAGCAACATAGCAAGATCCTGTTTCTAAAAAAAAAAAAATGAGGGGGTGTGGTGGGTTATACCTATAGTCCCAGGACTTTGGGAGGCTGAGGCAGAAGGATCACTTGCATGTAGGAGTTTGAGGTTGCAGTGACCTCTGGCGACACCACTGCATTCCAGCCTGAACAATAGATCAAGACCTTGTCTTAGAAAAACAAAAAGAAGAAGAAAAAAAGAACCAACACTTATACAGAAACAGAGACAAGGGAGGAATCCTGTAGTGTGTGAGCCTCTGTCTCCAAAAGCTTCTGAGTACCAGCTGCTTACCCTTCTTGTAGCTTGGTGGTTTCATGTTATGCCCAAAACATTAATTTTCTGTATTGGACAATAAGTATCCTTTTGTTTGTAACCTTTTGGTTGACAGAGACCCAACTCAAATTTATTTATACAAAAATAAATAGAAGCAGGATGTCTGCTCAGATTATGTGAGATCATACCAGCTTCGCATGGTCCTGGGCATGCTACTTAACCTTGCAGCCTCTGTTCTCTTATCTAGAAAATGATGCCCATGTTCTCCTGAGGTTTTTATGGGAATTGAATAGGATAAGGCATGGGCCTTAGCATATGGTGATCACTCAGTCAACTGGACTAGGATCAGCAGCAACTGGGCTGTCCCCTGAGCAGTGGGGGAGGTTGGTTGTTAGTGTTATTACCAGAAGTAGTTGGAAGGCAGGGAACGAGGGAGTGAGGCAGGACCTTTCTTCCTCACATTTGCACAACCCTGTGAAGTCCACAATAACCACTGCAAGAATTGCTGGTGTGGAAAGTTGTGCTGTCAATACCTTCTTTCACCATGACCTTCCAGGGAGAATGCACAATAGGCCCTAACTGGCTGTTTCTTGACTAATGGGCAGAATGCAAGAGAACTTTGAACTTCATCAGTAACAAAGGGAGATTTTGCCACAGATCATCTTGGGGAGCTGTTAGCTCATAGTTTGAGTTGGTGGTTTCAGGCCTGCTTGAACATGGAAAATCATCTAGAACACCTCTGAGAGTTGAGGGCGGTTTGTTCTATGACGAAGGTATACTTGCACATTGTATATTTGTCCAGTGTCCATTTTTTGTCTTTATTTTCCAAATCAAATCCATCTTGAGGAGGGTATTTAAAGTCTAGTTAAAATATATAATGGAAAACCAAAGTTTGGTAAAAAAATCTCTTTGGAAATGATTGACTTAATCTCTTGTTCATAGATCTTCAGTTACTCCTACTAAATGTTCAAAGATTCTTTTTTCCTTTGTGAGATAAGTGTGCAGACATTTGTTAGGGGGGTATTCTTGAGATCAATATCTGGTTGGAGGAGGAAGGGAGAAAAGGATTGGGCAGAGAGAGAACTTGGCTGTGATGTTGGCCTCTCTCTTCAGAGAGAGTGAGGAAGCTGGATTTGACCTTCAGAGTTGTCCAGAGTTGGGGCAAGAGGGCCAAGCCTTTAAACACCCCCAAGATCAAAGGATGGATGTTAGATGTGGAGTTTAAAGGATGTTAATGGAGTGGTTATTGAACACATCTGAAATGTAGTATTTTTTGGTGTGCAGAATCAAGTCTACGTTGCCCTAGCCAGAACTTGTGATGAACTAACATGTACAAATAATCAGATCTGGCTTTGAAAATATACCCAGGCTCAAAAGGGACATGCTGTTTCTCACCCAGCCCTAGGTTAGGTTTAAGGCTATTGCTCTTCCTGGGCACCAGGTCTGTAGCTCAGGTAAAGCTGCCATCCTGAGAATGGTGGAGGCCAGGTTTTGGACTTGTGAGCCAACAAACAGGTTTTTCCTAAATATGGTTAACAAACTATCACACCCCGCACAACCCATTGTGTTTTTCTACCAGAATAAAACTCCATTAAAACTGAGCACTAATGAAATAATTTCTAATCTCTACCATACATATAAGACAAGCTTCAATTTAGAGCAAGATTTAAAGAGATAGTATCTTAGTTTTTTCCCCTCACTATCTGTCTCAAAAGTGGGGAATCTTTGTTTAATCTGACTCCAGGTCTTTGTGTTTGACTAAAACACTCAGCCTGCATCTTCTGTCCCATTTGCAACTTCAGGAGCCCTGATCAGTGCAATCAAAGTTGTAATTTAAAGCTTTTGGGAGGCCCAGGCTTTCTCTTTGCTGGACAGATATCAGCCCTCTTTATCGAACCAGTCCTCCACTTTGTTGCTCTGTATAATAGAGAAAAGGAGTTTCCTGCTCCTGGGGACTTGGCAAAACACTGAATAAGAGAAAGAGATTATGGCCACAGCAGGTGTGCACAGCGGGGTCCTCTCCAAACCCCCTCTACTCTGGGCCATTTTTTAATCAGAAGAGTCATCGGTTTCTCTTTTCAAAGGAGCTGGACTCCTTTGCCTCTTCATGGGGTAGAGAGCAGATCAATGAATGATTAAACTCAGTGTCAGAATGCAGCTCTTTCTCTCTGCAACAGTTTCCAGATCGCTTCCACCTAGCCATTAATTTCTTGAAATTAATTTTCACTTTTATCTAAGAAGCACATGTATAGCTGTAAAAATCAAACAATACCAAAAGGCTTCAGAGGAAAAACAGCTGTCTCCTGTCTAATCTACTCTTTTTTGTGTTCCCCCACTTTACTATTTATTTATTTATTTATTTATTTATTTATTTATTTATTTATTTATTTATTTTTGAGACAGAGCCTCAAGCTGTTGCCCTGGATAGAGTGCAGTGGCATCACAGCTCACAGCAACCTCCAATTCCTGGGCTCAAGCGAGTCTCTTGCCTCCGCCTCCCAAGTAGCTGGGACTATAGGCGCCCGCCACAACGCCCGGCCATTTTTTTTTTTTGGTTGCAGCCGTCATTGTTGTTTGGCGGGCCCGAGCTGGATTCGAACCCGCCAGCTCAGGTGTACGTGGCTGACGCCTTAGCCCGCTGAGCCATAGGCACCGAGCCTTCTCTACTAGTTTCAATCAATCTCTCTCTTAGTAAACTTTATAGGCTATTTCCTCAACACTGTCTTGCAGCTCTTCTATTGCAATAATTTGATTTCTGACATCTTATTTTTAATTTTCAACAACTCTTTACTTTCTCTAGCTCTGTTCGTACATGGATGAAATTTCTTCTTCTAACTACCTGAGCATGTTCATTTTAAATGATAGAGCTTTTCTCCTTCTCTCTTTTAAAGTTTTCTTTTCTTTTCTTTTTTTTTTTTTTCGAGACAGAGCCTCAAGCTGTTACCCTGGATAGAGTGCTGTGGCATCACAGCTCACAGAAACCTCCAATTCCTGGGCTCAAGCGAGTCTGCTGCCTCAGCCTCCCAAGTAGCTGGGACTACAGGCGCCTGCCACAACGCCTGGCCATTTTTTTGGTTGCAGCCGTCATTGTTGTTTGGCGGCCGGGCTGGATTCAAACCCGCCAGCTTGGTTGTACGTGGCTGGCGCCTTAGCCCGTTGAGCCACAGGCGCCGAGCCTCTTTTAAAGTTTTCTTTGCTCCAGGCAGGGTTCTTGGTTCCTCTGTGTTCTTTGGTCTATTTGTTTATTTCCATCTTCATCTTTCATGTGAGAGCCTATTTCAAATATCTGGTGATCCTTGGCCATCTGTTCATGTTTTATGGTGAGCCTCAGAAAAACTAATCGGATGCCTAGGAGTGGAGGGAGATGCCAGACTTGTTGACTCATGGGGCCCTCAAATATCAGTATCTGTAGGTCATTTCTCTGGAGCTCATCAGTGTCCCCGGAAAGGAATCCTATCCAACCTCCTCCACAGGGAGTGCAGTCTGGCGGTCAGCATTCTGGGAGCTAAGCGAGGAGGAGAGCAGAGGTAGAGTTCCACTCCCACTCTCAGCTGTGCCCATGTCCCTGCCTCCAACGCCTGTCTGGTCTAACCTTTACAAAAATCTTGGGCAGCCACCTGGCTATTTGAAGTGGAGGCAGAGGCTGGGGGTCTAATTCCTTCTTTTATAAACTTGTAAACAGTCCTGTCTTTGCCATACTTGCACCTTGGCCTTCGGAGGACCCCAGTGTCTCCAATTCCCCGGCCTTCCTGAGATTACCAAGGGCTCCAATCACGTGCTTCCCACACTCCTTAGCAGGCACTTCGCATTGCTGAGGAAGCAGAAACCAGAGCAGTTATACTCCTCCATCTACTTTCCCATCTTCCAACGTGTGACATCTCTTGTCCTCTATTCCTTTTGTCCTTGTAGGTGTACACCTTTTCTCCCCATACTCTAATGTTAGCTGGAAAGGAGTTAAGAGTGCATGGCCACACCAGCATGTGTGACTGGGGTCTCCTTCCTCGTGTCTCTCCTGTGTGAGAGTATTTGGTGCCTCCACAGTGGGCTGGGAGGACAGGAATCAAGTCTTACTTTTTTTTTTGGTGTCCCTAATATCTAACACAGCACCCGGCATATAATAGGCAGACTCTAAATGTGTGCTGAGTAATTGGATGAGCAAGCTGGCCTCAGTCTCTGCATGTCTGAAAGGAAGGTTTGGAGCCATGGTGTCCAGATTGTTGTGCTTCCACCAGGAAAGTGGGGTGGTCCCTGAAGCCATAGCAGCTGTGCCATTCCTAGGAGAATGTGACCTTGGGATGGCATCTTGGGAGCGCCACCCTGCATGTCTTCCCACTTCTGTTTCAGGGAGCAGTATGTGCCCAGCCCTGCCCACCAGGGACGTTTGGCCAGAACTGCAGCCAGGACTGTCCTTGCCACCATGGAGGGCAATGTGACCATGTGACCGGACAGTGCCACTGTACAGCTGGATACATGGGGGACAGGTAAGGATGGTGTGAACTTATGTCCATGCTGCTCACGTTGCTTGTATTCACAGCAGCTTGCAGAGATCAGCCCACCAGCAAGCTCACTACTAGTCTTCCAGTTCCTTCCTCAGAAAACTTTCTGACTCCTCTTGCTAGAGGAAGTCATTAGCTCATTCTTCCTGGCCTTGGCCTGCAGAGCACACCCCTTCTTCCAGCCCAGCTGCTCTAGCCTTGAATTTGCATTGGCTTAACTGGGGGAAGGAGGCGGATACTTTCCACCCTTTCTCTACTCTGCGCCATCGGAGGGAGGTGATGGCACAGGTAATCCAAAGAAGCTGAGACTGAAAATCAGTTCATATATTTTCTACAGTTTCTTCTAGAAGTGGATTTTTATTCCTAATAATATCAAATAATAATAATTTGAGTTCCACCTAAAGGATACTGACATCAGTCTGCATCCTCTGCAGGCCTGTGGCCTGAGAGCAGAGTGAACAAGGGCACCAATGTCCTGGAGTGAAACCAACCTCGTAGAGTGGATAGTCCACAAAACACGTACCTGAGGAATTGCTGTAAGTACACATGCCACGCCGGGAGGAGGATGCCATGATGACAGGGAAGGTGCACTGGGAGAGGGAGAGACAAGGACCAGCCTGTGTGACGGTGAGCGGATTCGGAGCTGGAGGAGGATTTGCCCAGAAACCGAGGGCAGGCCTCCTGTCTCTCACTCTCGACTGCATGGCTCTTGTTGAGCAGAGAGGGGCACATTAAAGAAGCAGCTATCATCTGAGTGACTTGTACAGATGTAAAAGAGAAAAATGAAAAATATAAGAAAGAAAGAGGAGGCTCTCACACCCCTTTACTAGTTCCATAGGGATTCATGTTCCATTTCTGGCCCCTGGAGTTTACTCTTCCCAGACAAAATGAGGTGAGAAGAGTATTTGTCCATCATTTTCTGCCTGGGTGATATCAGGGAGAGGGAGGGAGGCTGAGAAGCCAGTGAGTCCTTCTGGTGATGACCAACATAATTGGGGCTCCCTCAGCTCTTGCTGGAATCAGCCTCAAATCCTTAACAACATCTAGAAAAGAGAATGTCCATTGGCCTTGAACTTGTTTACTTCTAGCCTGATCTTTTAACCCAGTGGTTCTCAACCTTCCTAATGCCACAACCCTTTAATACAGTTCCTGTGGGTCGCGACCCACAGGTTGAGAACTGCTGTTTTAACCAGATCTGGTCCCTTTAGGAGCCAACATTTATCTGCATGAGCTTCCCCGCCATAGACCGTGGGGTGTGGCACCTGAGGACCCATCCCTCCCTGACCCTGGAGGGAGGACTAAAGCACTGAGCCTGTCTTCCCACCCTCACCATCACCCCCAAATAAGGAAATGCTCAGGATCTCAGGATGAGCCTCCCAAACCAGGACAAGACACCTTTGTTTCAGTCCATTCTCTCATCGGGACTCTGACCAGCTGAACTCAACAGCAGCAAACAATACATCACTGGTGCTTCCAATTTTCACTGCCAAGGCATACCAAGTGAAGAAATAATCCAAAATTTCTCTTCTTATGGGAGCCTGGCCCATGATCCTAGGGCAGAAAAAAAACCCAAAGCTAAAAGGCCCTCTAGCTAGCTTCACCAGGCAAGCACAGGAGAGTTCAATAAGGAGGCTGCGTAACATTTGGGTTTCTCACCTAAACGGGTTGCCTGGTGTTTAATATTTTGTAAAATTGCCTCCATTAATTTTGTAGGCGACAGCTGCATTAACCCACCCCAAATCATCACGAGCATATTAAAGTTGAGTGAGTATAATAATGCAAGCCTCTCTGGATAGGCAGAGTCCTGTGCAAATTAAACACGAAACGTAACGAGGGCTTTGCAGCTCATTTTGTAATTTAATTGAGCAATGTGTCTGGTTGTTAATGGTAATATCGGACACATTAGATTGATATGTTGCAAAGGAAGGATGTTTAAGTAGAAAACTAATTCCTGCTGTGATTACCCTTCTGTTCCACAGGCCCCTTTATTAGCATGCTTTGTGTAAAATTCATTAGCAGTCGATGCTTGATCTCTAAATAAATAAGTTGTTTAAATTGTGAGTAGGAAAAAAAAAAAGAGGCTGATTATGTAAATGGATTAGGTTGTCAATATTTCATTTCCAGATTCCTTTTCTGGGTCTGTGTGTCCAGTCACCCCCAATATATAGCAGGGTAGAGAAGTGCCCTTCAGAGAAGCTCAGGGTTCAGGGCTCTGCCCAGCCCTTCTAGGCGGGAGGGAGCAGGAATGTTTGAGTGAAAGGGAGGAGGCATCAGGAGGAGTCCCCTGGTTTGAGTTTTGTCCCCTAACATTTGAGACATTCAAAGCAAAAAAAGTTGAGTGACCTAGAGAAATTCATTCATGGGCTGAACAGGGCTGGCAGTTCAGATAGAGATGATCCAGGTCTTCAGCCAAAGAGTTGAAGACTAAAGTCCTTCCCTTCTGCTTCAGTTTCCCTTCTTCTCTCTCCCATCCCACTTCTCCTCTCCTGTTTTCTACCTTCCATTCCTTCTCCAGACATCTTTCTTTCCTCTCTTCCCCTCTGTGAGGCCTCACATTGGTTAACATGTAACAAGATTTGCAAGAAGACCATCTGGGAAAGTCAGGTATGGTGCGTAATCGTAGCACTATGGAGGCTGAGGCGGGTGGATTGCCTGAGCTCAGGAGTTCGAGACCAGCCTGAGCAAGAGTGACACCTTGTCATTCTTTGGTGACAAGGTCTGTGGTGGGTGCCTGAAGTTCCGGCTACTTGAGAGGCTGAGGCAACAGGCTGGCTTAAGCCCTAGAACGTGAGGTTGCTGTGAGCTATGACACCATGGTGCTCTACCCAGGGTGACAAAGGGAGACTCTGCCTCAAAAAAAAAAAAAAAGAGGGCAGCACCTGTAGTTCAAAAGAGTAGGGCACCGGCCCCATATGCCGGAGGTGGTGGGTTCAAACCCAGCGCCGGCCAAAAAACAAAACTGCAAAAAAAACAAACAAAGAGGATGATCTGGGGTCACCTTAGCCACTTGCAGGCTGTGTAAGCTTGGACAGTCACCCCCTTATCTCAGCCTCCTCAACTCCAAAGTGAAGGTGATGAGAGTAATGAGAGTATCTGCTACTGCAGGGGCTGGGGACAGGCTGCAGGACCAGGGCAGCTGAAAGTCCCTCTCTGTGTGGGGCTCAGCGGTACCCCCACCATCACCATTTTGCCAGATCACCCTTTTGCCACAGTGGCTCTGAGAGGGGAGAGCTGGTGGCATTTCCTTTTGAAGGAAGCTCTCAAGGCCAGTCCCCAGTCACCCAGTCACTGTCCTCATCTCCCTGTCATTGTGGGAACAGAGCCAAAAAAAAAAGAAAGAAAAGATAAAACAGAGAAGATAGGCAGGGACATCCTAGTGCCTTGATACACAGGCTGCTTCCATCCTCCGCACGCTGGCTGGACCTGCCGCATCCACTGGGCCACTCACCCTCACGATGACAGATGAGCTCACCCAGACCTGGGCTTTCCCTGCACTGTCTATAGACAGCACCTGGTTGCATCCCGTGACTCTCCAAGATATATGGTAAAGAAGTTAGGGCTGTCTTGTATTTTTTAAAAAACGGCTTTCTTTTCTTTTTTTTTTTTTGGACAGAGTCTCACTATGTCTCCCTTAGTGGAGTGCCATGGTGTCACAGCTCACAGCAACCTCAAACTCTTGGGCTTAAGCGATTCTCTGGCCTCAGCCTCCCAGTAACTGGGACTATAGACGCCCACCACAACACCCGGCTATTTTTTGTTGAAGTTGTCATTGTTGTTTTAGCTGGTCTGGGGACGGATTCGAACCTGACAGCCTCGGTGTATGTGGCTGGTGCTGTAACCACTGTGCTAGGGGTGCTGAGCCAAAAACAGCTTTTGTTGCTTCCCCCTTCCCCTGATTATTGGAGAAGACATATAGAAAACTTGGAAAATGAAAAAATATTATAATCGAAACTCTCATTTTCCTCATTTTAGAATTTTTCCCTTTGAGCTTTTTCATGGCAGAATTTAAAGTCAGAAGGTCAGAACTTCTGTTATAAGAACTGTAGAAAACAGTGTTAAATGAGGAATAGTAATAATTACTTATGTTCTTATTGAGCCCTAACCTTGGGCTAAACATTTACACCTATTATCTCCTTTATCCTGAAACCAACTGATGAGGTTTAGTTATGATCACCCCGTTTTATGAAGAGGAAGCAGACGTCAGTACTTGAGATTAGTCCCCCTCGTCTGTACCATTGAAGCAGTGCTGGGGCATGGATGATCTAGAGTCCTAATGGCTAGAGGCCATTTCTGTTTGTCTTTGGGGTACAGGAGTCATCCCCCACTTTTAATCCTGTCCTCTCAGGTTTACCCCTTAATGGTTAAATCCAGTTACTGTGACAGTGATTTGCATTCCCCAGGAAACAGACCAGGCCTGGGGTAAGGGTGTTGAGGCACATTCAGGAAGCCAGGCAGTCTGCAGTGGGGTCACGGAGGATCCACACCATTGGTTATGAGTCAGGTGAGGTCAAATAATTATCCTTATGCTGCAAGCTCCAAGAACCAGCTCACACATGTGCAGAGTACAAAGGGCCCAAATCTTCCTCCTTGGTAGCTCACTGGCTGATGGGAGAGACTCAGCTCCTGCCTTGAGAAGACCCAGACCCCCAGACCAAGAAAGGGGAAATAGCCGCTGTCCCTGTCGTGGGGGATTCCCCAGTCTGATGAAAGAGAATGCCTCTTCTACTCATGGGAAATTCCATGCTAGGGGAGGAGACACAGCACCCAGTGTGAAAATAAAGACTGTACATCTGCCCAAAAGACTGAAAAAAATAGAGACAGGGTATAGAAATTAAATTACCCTATTCATCAAATCTAAGATGCCATTTTACGTACTGCTAAGAATCAAAAACACTGGTAATTAAACTATGATATACCATCAATTAAAAGTCTTATCTAAAGGCTGAGTGTGGTGGCTCACGCCTGTAATCCTAGCACTCTGGGAGGCCAAGGCAGGTGGATTGCTTGAGCTGAGGCGTTCACAATCAGCTTGAGCAAGAGTGAGACCCTGTCTCTACTAAAAATAGAAAAACTAGCACAGCTAAGGACACAACAATCAAAGCAAAGAGACAACCTTCAGAATGGGAAAATAAATTTGCATATTGCGAATCTGACAAAGGCTTGATAACTAGGATCTATAGAGAACTACAATTAATAAACAACAAAAAAACAGCTAACAATCCCATCTATCACTGGGCAAGAGATATGAACAGAACCTTCTCTGAGGAAGACAGACCAATAGCCAACAAACAGATGAAAAAATCTCGTCCCTCATCATCAGGGAAATGCAAATCAAAACCACCCCTGAGATATCACCTAACCCCAGCAAGAGTAGCCCACATCACAAAATCCCAAAGCGCAGATGCTGGCACAGACATGGAAAGATGGGAACACTTTTACACTGTTGTTGGGACTGCAAACTAATACAGCCTCTTTGGAAAGAAGTATAGAGAATCTTCAAAGAACTCAAATTAGATCTCCATTTGACCCCACAATCCCACTATCAGGCATCTACCCAGAAGAAAAAAAATCATTTTATCATATTATGCACATATGCACAAGATTGTTTATCACAGCTCAATTTACAATCGCCAAGATGTGGAAAGAGCCTAAATGCCCATCAACTCAGGAATGGATTAACAAACCATGCATATCATGGAATACTATTCATCCATAAAAAAGATGGTGACGTCACATCTTTTGTATTAACCTGGATAGAGTTGAAACACATTCTTCTCAGTAAAGTATCACAAGAATGGAAAAGCAAATATCCAATGTACTCAATACTAATACTAAGCCAGTAGATGATCTAATTCACACCCACATAGGAGAAAAACTCATTTCAATTCAAGTTGGGGGGAGGGGGAATGAGGGAAGTGGAGAGGGGAGGCGAGGTTTGGGGTGCTCCCACTGAATGGGCATGATGTAGGGGTGTATGGCACGCCTTTGGGGTTCAGTACATAACCACAAGGACTCTACCTAACAAGCTTAAACATTGTGACTTGATTGTACCCGCACATTAACGTGAAATAAGGAAGGAAGGAAGGGAAGAGGAAGGAAAGAAGGGGAGAGAGAGAGAAAGAAAGGGAGGAGAAAGGGAAAGGAAAGGAAAAGAAAAGACAAAACTAGCTGGGCATTGTGGTAGGCTCCTATAGTCCCAGCCACATACGAGGCTGAGGCAAGAGAATCATTTCAGCCCAAGAGTTTGAGGTTGCTTTGAGTTATGACACCACAGCACTCTGCCAAGGGTGACAAAGTGAGACTCTTATCTCCCAAAAAAAGTCTCATCTAATTTCAGAGATGTTGAAATGTTTTTAACATCATATGCAGTTTCAGTCTGGGGAGATGAAAAAGTTTTGGCGATGGATGGTGGTGATAGTTGCACAACAGTATAGGTATACTTAATGCCATTGAACTGTACACTTAATGGTTAAAATGGTAAATTTTACATTGCATACTTGTATTGTCTTACTCTGCTCATGCTGCAGTAGGAGATACCTGAGACTGGGTAATTTATAAGCAATAGAAATTCATTCTTACGGTTCTAGAGGCTGAGAAGTCCAAGATCAGGCCCAGCAGGTTCAGTGTCTAATGAGACTCCAGTCTCTGCTTCCAAAGTAGTGCCTTGAGTGCTGCTGTGTCCTCGCATCATGAAAGGGACAGAAGGGCAAAAAAGAGGACCTAGCTAGCTCCCTCCAGCCCTTTGTAAGAGCGATAACCCATTCATGAAGGCAGAACCCCCATGACCTAATTACCTCCCAAAGGCTAAACTTCTTTTTTTTTTTTTTTTGAGACAGAGTCACACTACATCACCCTCAGTAGAGTGCAGTGGTGTCAGGTGTCACAGCTCACAGCAACCTCAAACTTTTGGGCTTACGTCAGCAGTTCTCAACCCACAGGAACTGTATTTAATACAGCATTAGGAAGGTTGAGAACCACCGGCTTAAGTGATTGTCTTGCCGCAGGTTCCCAAGTAGCTGGGACAACAGGCGCCCACCACAATACCCAGCTATTTGTTGTTGTTTTTGCAGTTGTCATTGTTATTTAGCAGGCCCGGGGTGGGTTCGAACCCACCAGCCTCAGTGAACGTGGCCAGCGCCCTAACCACTGACCTACAGGTGCTAAGCCAAGGCATTGCCTTAAGTTTGGTATATGAGTTTTGGAGGGGACACCAACTATCAAACACATATTTTACCACAATTTTTAAAAGTGAAAAGAAAACACAAGGCTTGGAATCAATGAAGTATGATAGTACCAACTCACTGCCGGGGAACCTGATCAGGGCAAACTAAACCACAGAATACTTCCTAGAGGAGGAGGGAGAAGAGGGGAGGAGGCTATGAGGAGAGTGGAGCACACCAGGCCAAATCCTGGAGGAAGGAAGGGCTGCAACCTCCCGAAGGGCCAGTGAAGGATCCCAACCCACAGCCTCGGCTCTGCTATCCCACAGGTGCCAAGAGGAGTGCCCCTTCGGGACCTTCGGCTTCCAGTGCTCACAGCGCTGTGACTGCCACAACGGAGGTCAGTGTTCGCCCACCACAGGTGCCTGTGCGTGCGAGCCTGGCTACAAGGGTCCCCGCTGCCAGGAGCGGCTATGCCCCGAAGGCCTGCACGGCCCAGGCTGCATCCTGCCCTGCCCCTGTGATGCCGACAACACCATCAGGTATGAGTTGGGGACAGGTAAGCCCAGGGACTAGGACAGTGAGGGCTCTGGTGAAGAGGGGACTCCTTGGGCTATGGACCCCACCTCCAAGATAGCCATCCAGAAAGGGTGGGGAAAGAGCTGGGACCTCGATATCGGCTCTGATAATCATATCATCTGATAATTTGATGAACAGCAGGTGTCGCTGAGCCTGCATAGCCCGAGTCAGGATCAGAACCCAGATCCCCTGCCTCAGTCATCTGAACCCAGCTGTTTACGTTTCAAAATGGCCAGATCTGAGACTCCACACACAGGAGCAGGGAGGGAGCTTGGTGACCCTTAAGGAATCAGAGTAGGGATGGGATGGGACTGCATGATCCTGGGGCCTGTGATGGCAGGGTTCAGGGTGCTACAATCTCTGGGTGCATGGTCCTGAGAACATTTCCCCTTCACACACATAGCATGTAGCTAGAGACAGGACCAGGAGCAGGGTGAGCCGCAGAACATCAGTACCAAAAACTAACATGGCTCAGCTGGAAACGGTGGTGGGCACCTGTAGTCCCAGCTACTCAGGAGGCTGAGGCAGGAGGATTGATTGAGCCCAGGAGTTCAAGGCTACAGTGAACTATGATCAGACCCCTTAACTCCAGCCTGGGTAAAAGAGTAAGACTCCATCTCTAAATTCTGAAAAATCAGTATGGCCCATCCATGGGGGGTGGGGCCTAGAGAGGGTCATCCTATAGGCTCTGGCAAGGGTAGGGGAGCAGGAGGGACAGCGGGCAGCCCTTCTTCAGGGCCTGGGCTTAGGGCCAGCCTCTCTGTGTCCTCTCTCCTGTATGGCTTGGGAACACATGGTAGAAGCTGTCCCAGGCTGCCCCTCAGGGCTCCCTTCCCTTCCCTTTCTGCTTCACACAGCAGCCTTCACTGCCCTCCCCTCTGGTAAGAAATGAGGCTGCTGGCCCCAGATACATGTCCCCACAGCCCCTCGCCGAGGCTGCCTCTTAACCTGGGTGGTGAGGGGTGGGCAGAGCATCCCAAAGCCTGCAGACAGCTCAGGGCAGGCTGGCTGCTCTAGCCATGGGTGCCGCTGCATTTGCAGGGCAGACAGGGAACACTTCTGCTTTGCAGCTCTGTCTGTCCTGGGATAGGCAGGACTTACACTCAGCCCCTCTTCTTTTCTACCTTTTGATTTTTCACAAATCAGTCTGGAGCCTTTGGCCATTGCAAGCAGAGGCGTCTCAGCAAGTGTGTGAGTCGATAAAGGTCCTCAGTCCTTAGCGCTAAGAGGCCGGGTGGTGCCAGGCAAAGGCAGAGGGGTCAGGAAAGACATTATCCAGAGAGGTTCCTGCAGCCAGCAAAGCTGGCCTGTCTGTGACCTAAACATGCATTAGTTCTGTGCTTCATTCAGTAAACACTGAGTGCCTGCACAGTTGGGCCGTGAAGAGGAAACACACTGAGCACCTTCTTCCATAGTTCTTCAAAGACAGGACAACACTGGTAGTGAGGCACAGCTTTATTTTATGTACTACTAAAAAAGGAAAATGCTATTAACTGAACCATGATGCACTATTGATTGTATAACTCACCCAGTAGCAGAGATGTGAAAATGTGATGGAAAAGTACATATTAGAATAGATGAAATAAGTATAGCTGGCCCTGCTGGGCCCAACATGTACATAAATAACAGTGACCTAGGACTGTGTGCAGGAAACACCATAGGCGGCTGCTACGCTAGTTAGGGAAGGCTCCTTGGAGGAGGGAGCATCTGGGCTTGGTCTGGAGGCCGAATGAGAGCTCCAAGACTTTAAACACAGCAGTCCCAGCCTGGTAGGTGGCTCATGCCTATAATCCTAGCACTCTGGGAGACCAAGACAGGTAGATCGCTTGAGATCACAAGTTCGAGACCAGCCTAAGCAAGAGCAAGATCCCATCTCTAAAACTAGCCAGACATTGTGACATGCACTACTTGGGAGGCTGAGGCAAGAGGATTACTTGAGCCCAAAAGTTTGCTGTGAGCTATGACACCACAGCACTCTACCAAGCGCAACAAAGTGAGACTCTGTCTTAAAAAATAAATAAATAAATAAACATAAACACACACACACACACACACAGGGGTCCCAAGTGACTGACCAGGGGACCAAGCAGCTGGCTCAGACTCTTCCGTGAGTGCAAGGCGGCGCCAGTATCCCTCACTCCTGCGGGGAAGGGACTCTCTCAGGGACAGGAAGCAAGACTGCTGCTGGGGGCCAATACAGGGAGAATCCCTGCCCCAGAGAGCCACCCAAGCCCCAGATTAAAGAGCTATTGTTTTCCTGCCGTGCCCGAGCAACCGTGCCCTGCATTATTTATCCTTCCTCTGAAGGAGTCCTCAATGCATTATTAATCTGGAAGGACTCCCTCTTCTCTGTCGCTAATCTCAGCCTATCCAATATTGCTGATTATTTGTTTTACTGTCTCACATTGGGACTGGGAGGCAGTGGCGGTTCTTAGCAGTGGGGGCTCTTAGTGTGCCTGCCAGTCTTCCCCCCAACCGCAGCTGGACTCCTCAGAATCAGCATCACCAACTCCTCAAGGGGAGCTTTGTCACAAGCCTGGGCTCCTTGAGGGCACAGGCAGCCCAGCTTGTCCATCCTGTAGCTTCTAGCCTCAGCATCTCATGGTGCCAGGCACAGAGTAAGCCTCCAGTGAGACGAGTACCTGAATTCTTAAATAGCCCAGCCCTCTAGGTAGTTCTGCCCATTAGCCGATGTCTGCCCTACTTTTTTTTCTTTGTTAATGTTTCACCGCTTTCTCCTGGCACACTGCCCCAGTGACTGAGCACCTGACATTCACAAAGGTTTTTGTTCAGTCTCGCTCAGGGTTTCTCAGCCTTGGCACCATTAACAATTTGGGCTGCAGAATTCTTTGTTATGGATGGCTGTCCCGTGCGTTGTAGAATGTTAGCAGTATCCTGGCCTCTACCCACTAGATGCCGTTTAATAGCCCCCCTCCCTGCCCAAATTCTGACAACCCAAAATGTTTCCAGACATTGCCGGATGTCCCAGGGTAGGGTGGGAGAAGCAAAATCGCATGAGGTTGAGAGCCTGTGATCTAACTGAACTCTCACGCTACCCTTGACTTTGTTCTCAGGGACACAGAAAATTGCTCTCTTCTTCCGTATGGACACAGGTCAGCCCTTCGCTTCCCTTGAGCCTTTGTCCCATTATAGAGCCTTCTTTGGAGAGCTGAGAAAAGCAAAGGAATGAGTCTGTGACTGACTCCTAACCTTAAGGCAATCAAGAGGCAGATAATGGGTGGGGGTCGGGACACTTGCATCCTGACCTCAGACCCCCCCTCAGTCTAAGCAAATGTCCTGCTAAACGCGCTTGTCTCCTCTATGCCTCAGTTTCCCAGTCTGCCCATCATCTTTCTCAACCCAGTTAGGGAAAAGTTCTCTTGTGGTCTTTGAAAGTGAAACTTACACCCAACTCTGAGAAATTGCACGTGGGATCCCTAGAAACCTGGCCTCACTTTCAGAGTTTACAATAAGCACCCCATCTCGGCAGCTTACACGGTCTTGAGCGTCTTTCCTAGGGAGAAAAAGTACCCTCACCTCCAACCAAAAAAAAAGCCCTACTTGCCTAGCCGTAGCCTCTCTCTGTTCAGTCCTCTCTGGTGAGGCTGCTCCCCAGAGTTGAATCCATGCCCTGGGAAAGATGCCGCAGCTGGTAAGGCTCCCCAACGTCTCACCCCCTTACAACGCTTTGTTCCCCTTGTGTGTGCAGCGCACACAAAGAAACCACCCTCCCTCCTGAAGGGATAACCTTGAGAAAGAGCACCTGTGTGTCAGGCCTCTTAAGTGTCCCCTCCACAATTGAATTGGCATAGACTAATTCCAGCAGCCATGATAGTGTATTACTTTTGAAAGATTTGATTTAGCCAACAGATGCAGCATTGGTAGAAATCTCATAGCAGCCAAAAGAAAGGCAGAAAAAATCAACTCTGAAAAGATTCCTATATTGTTCAGCTTTTGGTTCCTATTAACTTGTGATTAATCTATGTCTGGGTGAAATAGGAGAAAAGAAAAAACCACAGAGAACTGAACTAAACACCAGTGATCTTGACTTTTACCAGAGTCTAAATAGCAGTCCCTGGCCTACTACGTGACCCTACGGAAAGGGGACACCCCCAGGGAGAAAGGGATGCCTGGAACAGGAGGATGTGCAGGGCCCTCTGCTGAGGGGCAAAGGTTCTGAACATGGTAATGGCAGTTCTCAGTTATAATCACTATCAGCCATCATTCCCCACCTCTTTTCAAAGGGACTTTTAGAGTTTTTATAATATAAGACAAAATCAAATTAAGAAAATGTATATCCTGCTTTTAGAAATAGAATTGTAGAAAGAACAGAATGATTTCAGATTTGGTTCTCAAAGTAAAAAGTAAAATTAGATGGGCCGGTCATGGTGCCTCATCCCTGTAATCCTAGCAATCTGGGAGGCTGAGGCAGGTCGATTGCCTAAACTCACAGATTCAAGGCCAGTCTAAGCAGGAGGGAGACCGCCATCTCTAAAAATAGCCAGGCATTGTAGCAGGCACCTATAGTTTCAGCTACTCTGGACACTAAGGCAAGGAGGCTCTCTTGACCCCAGGACTTCGAGGTTACTGTGACGCTATGGTACTCGGCAATAAAGTGAGACTCTGTCTCAATAAGCAAAATAAAATAAGATAAAATAAATAAAATAAAATAAAAATAAAGATAAAAATAGCCGGGCATTGTTTTCGATACCTGTTGTCCCAACTACTTGGGAAGCTAAGGCAAGAGAATCACTTGGGCCCAAGAGTTTGAGGTTGCTGTTTGCTGTGATGCCACAGCCCTCTACCAAGGGCAACAAAGTGAAACTCTGTCTCAAAAAAAAAGTAAAATTAGCCCTTAGACACATCCCTAAGCAGCCAAAGCGATGGCAACAAAGATCAGAAATGGGAAATGCAGGGAGCCCTTAGAAATTGGCGTTTGCTAGCTCCCTTTGCATCTAGGGTGCGAAATGCAGGGAGCCCTTAGAAATTGGCGTTTGCTAGCTCCCTTTGCATCTAGGGTGCTTTTTACAGGGTGGTGCCCCCACCAAAATGATAGCATGTACTAGATGTGTTTTGGCATGACCATTTGTGAGGCAGAGACAGTAGAACAATCTATTGAGGGGAACGGCAGAAATGTGCGTGAGACCTTTTAGAATCTCCAGGGCTGGGCAGAGCTGATGACTGCAGCGGAGACCTGCCAGTTCGTTCCTGGGCTCAAGCAAGTCTCTCTACCCTAACCCTCAGAGGAGGCCCCTAGAAAATTGCTACCTAGAAGGGCAGTGCCTAGGGCTCTGCTAGAAGCGAAGAAAGAAAGTAGTGGCCCCTAAACTTCTGGCCAAGGGTCAAGGCCAACCAAGCTGACCTTGCTGTCTCCCCTTCCAGTGCTTGGGGCTCAGGGAGAATTTTTCTTGAACTGTAAAGGTCAGAAAATCTTCAAACATTCATCTCTTATACCCATTCATTCTTCTTTGTTATATATTTGCAATTTTTAATTGCTTTATATCTGTTTATAAATATAATAGATGCTAAGTTTTGGGAAGTTAGAGAATACATAGACATTCAAAGAAAAAAATTCAGAATCAGTCATAATTCCTCAAGCAAGAGGTAGGCACCAAAGTCGTTTTGTTGTAATCTGTTCATTCTTTATCCATGTCTATATCTATATCAGTTTCTTCATATTTTAGATTATGACTTCGTATACAATTTGTTTATTTCACTTAACCTTATATCATATCATAAAATATTTTAGAAAACAATTGAATACATCTCTAACGTTTCTTTATATGGATAGTCAAGATTCTTTTTTTCTTTTTGAGATAAAGTCTCATTCTGTCACCCTGGGGTTCAGTGCTGTAGCATCACAGCTCACAGTAATCTCAAACTCTTCGGCTCAAATGATCATCCTGCCTCAGCCTCCCAAGTAGCTGGAACTACAGGAACCCACTACAATGCCTGGTTAGCTTTTCTATTTTTAGTAGAGATGGGGTCTCGCTCTTTCTCAGGCTGGTCTTGGACTCCTGAGCTCAAGCAATCCACCCACCTCAGCCTCCCAGAGTGCTAGGATTATAGGTGTGTGCCACCACACCTGGTCATAGATAGTCAAAATTCATTTAACCAGTGCTCTGTTGTCAGAGGCAAGATGAGGCAGTGGATGAAACATGGCCAGACAGGCTTGGCACCCATAGCACAGTGTTTACAGCGCCAGCCATGTACACAGAGGCTGGCGGGTTTGAACCCAGCCTGGGCCAGCTGAACAACAATGACAACTGCAACAACAACAACAAAATAGCTAGGCTTTGTGGTGGGTGCCTGTAGTCCCAGCTACTGGGAGGCTAAGGCAAGAGAACTGCTTAAGCCCAGGAGTTTGAGGTTGCTGTGAGTTGTGACTCCATGGCACTCTACCAAAGGCAACAACATAGTGAGACTCTGTCTCAAACAAACAAACAAAAAAACGACATGGCCAGACAAACCTAGGTTTGAATCCCAGCTTTCCCACTCACTGATTTGGCTGTGTACCCTTGGGCAAGTCACTTGACCTCCAAATACCATCTATAAAATAGAGGCTCAAATGCCTAATTCACAGGCTCATTTGAAGATTAGAAAAGTATGTGTAAAGGGCTTGGTGCTTTAATAGCCTGGTCACATATATTTATTATTATTTAAATTGCTTCCATTTTCCACTGTTATAAATAATGCTTCAGGGAACATCTCTGCGCATAAATCTTTCTCCACAACTATGACTATTTCCTTAGGATAGATTCTTAGAAATGGAATTACGAGATCAAAGAGTCTGAATATTTTTAGGTCTCCTGATACATAACCCCAAATTGTTTTGAAACCTTTGCCAGCATTTTAAAAAATCTTCCCTGTTTTTGATGGAGGGGAAGAGGTATCTGATGTTGTTTAGACTCGATGATTAATGAGACTAAAGATACTAAATGTTTTCCAAAATGATTATTAGCTTCTTGGTATTCAAGAATCATCTGCTCCTGTCCACCTCCTCATTTTCTGTGAGAAAAGCAAGGTTCCTTGAAGAGAAACAGCTTGGCTGGGCTTCATACAATTCGTTTGCTCATTAATTAATTTGCCAAATATGTACTAAGCAACTCCAGTGTGCCAGGGACTCTGTTGTGCCCTGAGAGGGGAACAAGGCAAAGGACAGTCCCCCATGGAGCCAATAAACAAACTGACAGAAAATAAGAAATAATGAACGGAAAATAATTATACTTAATGAAAGCTGTATTCATTTCCAAATATTTAATTGGGCAGCGAATATGAGCCAGACACCCAGAGAGATAAAGTCCCCATCCTCATGGCACGTAGCAGAACCAAGGCTTGTGCCCAGGCCCCCCTGCCAGCCCAGTGCCGGCTTCTCCTGACTGTCCCCTGAGCCAGACTCTGAAGCAGAGAAGCAGGTGACATGGGGAATCTAAGCAGTTTGCCTCTATCATCCAGCACTTCTCTGGTGTGTTAGTCTGGGCCTTTCCGGAAGAAACTGTGAAGTGCAGGAGGTTTACTAGGGGACACTACGAGGAAAAACGGGGAGGGAGCTGGGGAGACTGGGAGAACTGTCAGACCACCTTGAGCCTGACCTATATGAGGGAGAGAGGGAAGGAAGGGGAGTCGGGTAGAAGAGTCTTAGCCCACAGCATAGTTCTAAGAAAGTTTGGCAAGATGGGCAGTCTTGAAGCCAAGGTGCCCACCAGAGGAGCCCCAGGCATCCCAGCAGTGTATCCCCACTGTACTCCAGCTGGGAGCAGCTGTGGGAAGTATGGCCTCTGGATTTCAGACACAGCAGCTCTGGCCATGGGTCAGTTATGCTCCCGCAGGAGTCCTGAGCACCACGCTCTCACCACCTCCAGCATCCCTGGATCATGAATGGACACTGGCTATTGGATCAGATGGCTACCAGCCAGAGGTTGCCCCACTCTCCAGAGGCCATAGAGGTCATGCCAGGGAGCCCTTGCCTCTAGACCAGCGGTTCTCAACCTGTGGGTCGTGACCCCCTTGTAACAATGAAAAATCATCCTGCATATCAGATATTTATATTATGATTCATAACAGTAGCAAAATTAAGTTATGAAGTAGCAACGAAAATAATTTTATGGTTGGGGGTCACCACAACATGAGGAACTGTATTAAAGGGTCATGGCAT
>CAUYRH010049370.1:0-10639 GCA_963574655.1 Perodicticus potto | reverse complement strand
ATAGCTTGTGGTTTTATTATAGTTTTGGTTGAGAAATCTAATGATTTCCTTCTTTATCCCATCCTTAACCCAGCTCTTATTCAGCTTAAGGTTGTTTAGTTTCCATAAACTTATATGGGTATGAAGATTTATGTTGGAATTGAGTGCTACTTTTTTTCATGAAGGTCTGAAAAAATACAAGGTATAATTTCTCTTCTTTCAAATTTGTTGAGGTTTGACTTGTGCCCTAAGATATGAACAGTTGTGGAGGATGATCTGTGGGCTGAGAAGAATGTGTACTCAGTTTTTTTAATATGTAATGTGCTCTACATGTAGGTTAAGCCCATTTGTTTAGGGTCATGTTTAAGTCCATTGTTTCTTTGCTTAGTTTCTGCTTGAAGGATCTGTCTAGTTCTGTCAGAGTCGTGTTCAAGTCTCCAACTATTATGGAGTTTAAGGATATAATATTGGTCAAATCACTTAGGGTTCATTTTATATATAGGGACTTTTAGGTTGGGTGCATAGATGTTAAGGATTGAAATCTTCATGTTGTATAGTTCCCTTTACCAGTATATAGTATCCTTCATTGTCCTTTTTTTTTTAAATCCAATTGTATCTGCAAATAAGATTGCAACCTCTCCTTTTTCTGATTTCCATTTGCCTGGAATATTGTTTTCTACCCCTTCACCTGGGGTCTTATTTTATCCTTATAAGATAAATGTCTGTTCTTGCAGATATCAAATATTAGGTTTGTGATTTTTTTATCCAACCAGCCTGCCTGTGCCTCTTCAGTGGGGAAATCAAACCATTCACATTTATTGAGAGAATTGAAAGGTATGGTGAAGGTTTGTTCATTTTGTTTTGTAGAGATTTGTTGCTCAGTTTTATTCCTTGCTCCACTGTAGAAGCCAGTCTTCGTTCTTTAATTTCTGGGTGCATTTACTTTGGTGGTGAACTATCATACTGGTCAGCATAAAGAATGGGTCTGAGTGCTTCCTGTAGGACTGATTCGGTTGTGGCAAATTTTCTCCATTTTTGCCTGTCAGTAAAATATTTGATTTCTCCATTGAATATGAAATGTAGTTTAGCAGGATACAGAATCCTGGGCTGAAAATTATTTTGTTTAAGAAAGTTAAAGGCTGGTGATCACCCTTTACTGGCTTGAAAAATTTCAGTGGGAAGGTCTGCTGTCATCCTGATATTTTTCCCTTTGTAGGTAAGACTTTTCTTATGCCTGGCTAATTGCAGAATTTTCTATTTCATTTTCACTTTGGCAAGGTTAATTACAATGTGTCTAAGAGAAGCTTTGTTTGAAATGAGTCATGCGGGGGTTGTGAAACTATCTACTATCTGAATTTCTGTGTCTCTTGCAATGCCTGGGAAATTCTCTCTCATGATGTCTTGAAATACAGCTTCAATGTTTTCAGGACTATCTTCTTCTACTTCAAGAATTTCTATAATTTGAATGTTCAGTCTTTTAAATAATCCCATAAATAACTCGGGGAATACTCTGGGAATTTTTTTCTGCCTCTTTGAATGATTGGGTTAGTTCAAAAGTCTTGTGCTCAATTTCTGAAATTCTTTCTTCTCCATATTCTTCTGTATTACTGAGGCTCTCTACTGTGTTTTGAATCTCCTTAAATGCCTCTTTCAATTTTTGAGCTCTTTTATATCTTTCCTATTTATGCCCAGATCATTGATAACTTTATCTTTAATTTCACTAATTTCTTGGGATAATTTTTTGACTGCTTTTTGGATTTCTTTTTTCATCTGTGCCTCAATTCTATTCATTTTATTTGTCACCCATATACCTAATTCTATTTCTGACATTTTAACAATTTCTCTATTGATGATATTTTCTGCTTTATTTCCTTTGTAATCTCTTGGGGGACATGTTCTGCTTTGATTTTTCATGTTGCTAGGGTTGTTCTGCTGGTTCCTCCCCATGTATATTTTCAGCTTATTTTTATATAAATTGTACTTTTTTGGCTTAAATTTTGGGTTGTCCCTAAGTATTTCTTAAGAGATAATGTAATTGGAGACCCTTAGACAGTACTCCAGAAATCTGTTTGGCAACTAAAACTAAAATTGTCAGGCTGAAATCAGTTCTGGAGGCCCAGGGATGTGAATCTTCCCACCTCTTCACTTCTGACTTCTGAACTGAGTTAGGGTATTTATCTGTGGCCTTTCCTGCACAGTCTTTGGAAATTCCCTTTTGGGGCTGCAGTGTGAGATTCTCTGAGGGCTGGTCTTGCTTTCTCCAAGTTGGGTGAGGTAGAACTTGGGGGAAGACCACTGGGTTCTCCTAGGCTGGGGGTTTCTCTTGGTTAGCATGTCATTCTGCTTCTGTCCTAATATCAGCCTTTCCTCAGCCCAATTTAAAGGAACCTTGACTTCACTGAAGTCCTTGCTGTAAAATATAAAACAAATGGAGCTCCCTCTCCCCCCATGACTGGGAGTGGGGAATCCTCAGGCCACCCAACTGTTCCCACAGACTTTTCTGCCTGCCATAGCACGATTGCCCCTTGCACAAGCAAATTCAAAGCGCCAGGGTTTTTCAACCAATTCCTGGTAGCAACTGGCTAGATACACTGCCATTCTCACCAATAGTTGAGGGTGGGGAAACACAGCCTGCTACCGGTTTTCCTGACATTTTTAGAACACACTGGCCTGAGGCTGGGCCTGTCTCCAAGTTGGGAGAGAGACCTGCCTGGCACCGACACTGGGCAGGAGAGACCAGGAAAGACATGACAGGCACCGATGCTGGACAAAATCACTTCAGAGGACAGGAAAAGTCTTTCCTAGCAGAAGGGACCCCCAGAAGGGACCGTCCTTGCCTCATCAAATTCAGTGCAGCTAAGCCACAATTTTCCTCTTGTGGTAGGGGGGTGGAGCACACTGCATTAACCAGACCACACAATGTGGAGGACCCTAGAGACTTCACCAGACACATTAGGGGAACAGGACCTGCTTCCCTTTCCCCATGGCCAGTTAAGGATCCAGCCAGTTGTGCTGAGGGAGAAAGTGGCTTCTGTGTTCCTTGGTTCTCCAGTGGGTCTGGTCAGAATTGCTTCACTTTTCTGGTGCCTGGGGGTGGAATAGACCCTCCTGACTGCCTCAACCTGCCAGGCTAGCACTCCAATTGCTGGAGCTCTGGGAAGCTGGCCTCAGCTGGGGGAAGTCTGTCCAGTGGCCAAAGTGGGGTGGATGGACTGTGGGCACGAGGCAATAGAGACAAAATTTGTTCATTTTTCTGTCAGGAGTGATGGGAACTCAGTGGGTAGAAATTCCTAGGTGCAGGAAGACAGGTTTTGTGGCTCTCTCCCACAGGGTGAGAAATCTTGTGTTCATTTCTCTGCCAGAGAGCTTGCAGAAAGCCTCCAGGAGAGAGAGGGCCCCCCCTTACCCCTTTGTTTGGTACCAGGCTCCTTCAGTTACTTTGCTTCATAGCTATTCTCTGTTCTCTCCCTTACTTTTTCACATCCTCCTTTGTCTCTACGAGGATCCTGAGTACCTTCATGTCTTCTTCTTATGTTCGACCCCTCAGCTTCAACTACTCCAAGATTGCATCAGTCTAATTTTTCTCCCTCTAGATTGGAACCTCTGGTGAAAGCTGTCTTTAGTTGGCCATTTTGCCACCCCCTCAGCTCGGCTGTTTTGATGTTGAATCTTCTGGCTCTGATATGCCTGGTGCTAGTAAAGCTATTTCTAAATATTCTACCCCTAAAAATGCAAACATTTTACAAACAGCAACGAAAGCTAAGTGAAAATATTGAGTCAAAAATGCAGATTTTGATGCAGCTTATGAGAATAATCCTACTTCTGGGCCTGTTGCTCAGTGAGTAGGGCACTGGCCCCATGTACTGAAGGTGGCAGGTTCGAACCTGACCGTGGCCAAACTGCAACAAAAAATAGCTAGGTATTGTGGTGAGCATCTGTAGTCCCAGCTACTTGGGAGGCTGAGGCAAAAGAATCACCTAAGCCCAAGATCTGGAGGTTGTTGTGAGCTGTGACACCTTGGCCCTCTACTGAGGGCAACAAAGTGAAACTTTGTCTCAAAAAAAAAAGAAAAAATCCTACTTCAGTTTGGAGAACTCATGTAAAGTCTGGGAAAATATTGATTACTCTCAGTTCTATAAGTCATGTTTTTATTTAACAAATATTTCTGGAAAATCTATTATATTCCAAGTGTCACAGCCCATAAACCATGTCTTCATCTCAGAACTATCTCTTAGGGTTCAGACCCTTAGGGTTCATGCATTTAGCTACCTACTGGAGATTTATACCTAGAGCAGTGATTCTCAAACAAGGGCGTATTTGTTACCCACCTCAAGGGACATGTGAAAATATCTGAAGACAAATGTGGTGGTCATATCTGAGTGTACTGCTAGAATCTTGTGGGCAGAGGCCAAGAATGCTGCTGAATATCACACAATGCCTCAGACTGCCTCCACAACAAAGAGCTTCCCATACCCAAATGGCAATGGTACCAAGGTTGAGAAAACTAGGTCTGGAGCAGGGTAAATGTTACTACCCACACCCATGTGCATAGGTTCAAAGAAAAATCCAACTTTAGTGATGACAACCCTTGATTAGAATAACCATGCTGGATCTAAACAGGCATGTGTTTGTGGCAAATGTATTTAACCTCAGTGAGCCTTAGTAAACCCTACCTTGGGCAAGGAATGAGTTATCACAAGGAATACTGATATTTAACTTAGAGAATGGTTGTAAGGAGTTAGAGAAATAGTAGGTAAAGTGGTTACCACAGTGTCTGGCCTCTAGTAGGCCCTAGATGTCTTAGTTACATTCACACTCCACTTCTTAGCTTGTGCTTCAGACTATAACCTAAACTAAATGACCCTAAATAGAATAACTGTGTCCTAAACAGCCTCTTGAAACATGATAGGATGGAAAATAAACTCAGACTTACATTGTATGCAAGACTGGAAGTGTTGTCTGTGTTGTAGCATCATCCAACTTAGGTGGGATGAGAAAACACTGTCATCCCACTTCTATAGAATCAATGTATCATTCTTGGCCTCTTTGGGACCCTCTTTAGAGAATTAGAGTTAGCATAAGGAAGGACCATTCATTCGTTTTCTGGGTTCTTATGACCCCATAAAGACGAATTCCCAGAGAAACATGAACCATATTGTTAGGTCTTCTGGAAAGACCCATGAAGTGAAAGGTCAAAGATATTTGTTCCAGTGGCTGACAAACTGATTTCTGTGTGATGTAAGTAAAACAGGTGGCACAATGTAAATGTATATGGCACACCTCCTGGGTGTGGGACAAAACTACAACAGGGACCTTACTTAACAAATGCAAACATTGTAACCTAATTGTTTGTACCCTCATATTAATAAAAAAAAATTTAACAATAAATGAATGAATGAATGAATGAATAAAAACATGTGCCTTTTCCTGGCTACTGACTCAGTGTCAGGGCATATGATTGGAGGTGATCTAATAGGCTAAATTTTGGTATAATTCATTTAGCTTCCCACATTCCAAGCACTCTAGTTATCATTTGAATTCCTATATTCTAGTGCTACTGAAGGATTAAATGAGTTAAATTACCTTTCAAGAAATCTGAGCTATTTCTGAGGCAGAAGGACAAAGTGTGCTGTTGAAGCCTCTTGATTTCTCTTATCACTTCAGCTTAGGAGGAACACACTCCATTACCCTTCATAGTTAATTGGCCAAATCTAGTCACATGCCCAAGACTGACATCATGGAGTGAGGTGAGTAGATGTCTTAGTCCATTCAGGCTGCTATAATAAAATACCTTAGATTGAATAATTTATAAAAAGCAGAAATTTATTTCTCACAGTTCTGGAGGCTGAGAAGTACAGGATCAAGATAACAGCATGTTTGGTGCCTGATGAGGGCTCTCTTCTCTATAAATAGTGCCTTTGTGATGTGTTTTCATCTGGTGGAAGGGACCACCAATCTAATCCCATGCACAAGGGTCCCAGCCTCATGACGTAATCCTCTCCTAAAGGTCCCACCTCTTAATACTATTGAAATGGTGATTAGACTTCAACATAAGAATTTGGGGGGAACACAAACATTTAGATATGACAGTGTGCCTTCAAGGACCTTGAGGAGGTCACATGCAATCCATGTGACTCCACAGTTAGGCTTCATGGATCAAAGGGCAGGATTTCATTTTCACTATCCTCATCTTCAACATGAGGAATTGTTCAGTGAGTACTCATAGAACACAGTATCGGGGAAGTATAATACTATAATTTTCCAAATAGGAAGCTACTGGTTATACTGTGGGGAGGGCAAGAGGTGAAAACTTATTCCAATCCTACCACTTATCTGTAGAGGATCTTAGCTTCTGTGTGCTGGAGATTGGTCATTTATGAAATAGGAGTCATGATACCTTTTTCAGTACTGTCACAAGGGTTAAGAGAGAAAGTCATAAAGTGCCTATGGGATAAGGTAGGACTTCAACACATCAGTTCTGGCCCATTTCCCCCTTCCTCTTAAGGAGGAGATGACATTGTCCTAAGCCAAAGTTCATTATTGCATGGATAGCATATGGAAAGATAGAAGCAAGAGGTAAAAATATATCCCCACAAACTAAGAGTTTAGGGTCAGTTCTGAGTTGTGGGGTGAGTTACATGCAGGAGTTAGGGGAAGGCAAGAAAATTACAACATCATTTCCTATGACTGCATTTGCCTTCTTGTTCCCTTACTTTGCCATCTAGTTTGACAGTGAAGGAGCAGTTCCCCACTGATTCCAAGGTAAAAGGGACAATATAGGGCAAGATGACATGAATACTGGAAAGAAGACTGGAGTGAGGAGACCAGACACTACAGCACCTTGGGTGAGACATTTTCTCAGTGACTGGCCTCACCCTAATACAGTGATTCCCTAATACAGGGGACTGAAATTTGTCTCAGAAAACTCAGTTTAATACTGGACACCATTGGCTGAAAGTTGCTTGAATTTTTTTGTAAGAATCTCCATGTGGCAGGCAGAATTCTAAGATGACCTCTAATTATCCTTAGCCTTGTATAATTCCCTTCTCTTCTAGTGTGGGTGGAATCAATGAATGTGATGAACTATCACTTCCATGACTATATTCCTTTATATGGCAAAAGAGTGACTATCTGGGAGGGCCTGACCTAATTAAATGAGCTATTTGAAAGCAGACACTATTTTCTGGCTGTTGAGAGGAGAGGAAATCAGAGATTTCAACTATAGGGAGTCTTCCGCACACCATGGCTGGCTAGAAGTCATGTGGTGGATAATTGGACTAACCCCTAAGAGCTGAGAGCACCCACAGATGACAGCTATCAATGCAACTAGGACTGCTGTCCTATAGCCACAAGGAAATGACTTCTGTCAGGAACAAGAATGGTCTTGAAAGCAGATTTTTACCCAGAGCCTATGGATGAAAGATCTGAGTGAAGCCTACATAAATACCTTGACTTAAGTCTTGTGAAACCCTGAGCAGAGAACAAGGTTATGCTGCACCAGACTTCTAACCTACAGAACTGTAAGCTAATAAATGGGTGTAGTTTTCATCCACTAAGTTAAACACCTACAGAAAGCTAGCACATTCCAGTCAAGTCATATTCATATTCAATGCATATACAGTGCACACAAGTGTTTAGATGATAATCAGAGGAAACATACTACTATGATTACAATTTTTATTAGTGTATGGTATATACATAAATATATTCAAGTTAGCTTTTGAATGTATTTTCCATATTTCTAAATGGACAATGATTTTCTTGCTAATTAGAGATTAGTCCCATGAGAGATTTGTTTATGTCAAATACGCTAGATTTCTAACATTCAAAAACATATAATAGGGCTGATCACAGTGGCTCATGCCTGTAATCCTAGCACTCTGGGAGGCCAAGGTGGGTGGATTGCCTGAGCCCACAGGTTTGAGAGCAGTCTGAACAAGAGCAAGACCCCATCTCTAAAAATAGCCAGGCATTGTGGCAGGTGCCTATAGTCCTAGCTACTCATGAAGCTGAGATAAAAGGATTGCTTGAGCCCAAGAGTTTGAGGTTGCTGTTAGCTATGACACCAAAGCACTCTACAGAGGGTGACAAAGTGAGACTATGTCTCAAAAAATACATATAATAAATACCATAATAGGAAAATGTGTACTCAACTGAAAATATAAAATCAAACTGTACAGAGTGTAACTTCCCTGATTGTCTTTGAATAGTTACAGGAAAAACCAATATTCAAAGTTTGTTTTTATCACTCTATGCTTTGTTCCACATTTAGTATCCATGAATATAATCATGTGTCACTTAACAACAGGGATATGTTCTGATAAACGGATCATTAGGTGATTTTGTCACTGTATGAACATAATAGAGTGTACACAAACCTAGATGGCATAGCCTACTACACAACTAGGCTATATGGTATGGCCTATGGCTCCTAGGCTGAAAATCTGTTCACCATGTTACTGTACTAAATACTGTAGGCAACTGTAACACAATGGCCAGTACTTGTGTATCAAATAAATCTAAACATATAAAAGTTACAGTGAAAATACAGTATTATAATCTTAAGGGACCGTCATTGTATATGCAGTCTATTTTTGACCAAAACACTCTTATGGGATACAACTGCACATCCCCAAATAAAACACATAATTCCAGCGTATATTTTAAGCTCTAACCATAGAATTAATGTATTTATAGACCACTTAAGGAATTTATTGCATTGAAAATGGTATTTCTGAAGTTTCTCTAACTAAGCAATATTGGAGCTGTGTTGATACTTAGTCATATTATCAAGACCAGAACTGCACATGTGCCCAAGACTCCAGTGCAGACCTGAGAAGGCAGTAACTGACAAGGCCTTACTTTCTTCACCTACAGATATTGCTCAGTGTCTCTGTAAATAACCATTGTTTTCTTCCCCCAGTGGTGTGTGTAGTTCTCCCGACTCCACAACTTCAGTTTAAATATAACATAGTATAAACACAAACTCATTGATCATGTTTCCTTTTAAAATTCTTGAATTATTCCAGGATAATTTATCCTGAGGCATAAAATGACATTATCTTTGCACTTAGAAATGCATGTTTCCCTGGTGTTAACCTGAAATAGAAAAAGAAATGTGGGAGGGAGCAAGTTGGCGATCAAGCTGGTCAAGTAGTCCTTCCCTCGCAGGAGAACAGGTGAGAGGGAGGGAGTTCTGGATCTTTCCCCGTGTGAATTATTGGAGTGGATAGACAGCTGGAGATGCACTGCGAATTGGTGGATTGTTGTGTTTGAGGTGTAGTTGAAAACCGCAGACTCTGCTATAGACTTTTCCCCTGCCCTGTGGAGAAGCTGCAGCCAGCCCCTCCCACAGGGAAGAGGCTGTTTGCAACTCGCAAAACCTAATTGATGAAAATTTCATTGAAGCGCTGATTTCAGAGTTGGGCGTCCAGAAAGGGGTGCTGCATGGAGCTTTAGAGGACTGGACAGCCCAAGCGAGAGTTGAGGGGAGGGGACCCTGCCAGGAAACAGACATTTTTAAGTGTCCGATATGGGGAACACCTTTTCCCCAGATCATTGAGAGTAATTGATCGGACAGCACCATCTCAGGTGGGGAATAGGACTGAGGTCTGACTGTGCAGGGTGTGCAGGGATCTGGGGTGTGGAGGAAACACTCTGAGTTGTGGAAATTGGCGAGGAGGGTCCCCATGCACTTCAGCTGCTGAAGAGGCAGCAGTTCAGAGTGGCAACAGCACCCCACGTGGAGAGCCCCTCCCCACAGCGTCAAGGTTGCCCTGGCGAGCCCCTCTCCCAGGGCGGACTGCAGCTGCCAGTTTGCAAGAGAACGAGAGGGCAGAGTGGAGAGATTTGTGACTCCGCATGGACTCTTGCACCAAGTTTGGAGGTCGGATGGGAGTGCCATCTGGAGCAGAACACCTCCACCTTTTCCAACGCAGACCAGTGGAGAAACTCCAAGAATGGCTACCGGCCAGATCCAGTGTTTACCATACTAACAAGCCTGGGAACCACTCACAGCGCCATCTGGTGTCCAGAAAGTATATTTCATTATATCCCTTTTTTGGAGGTGCCTTTGATAAATAATTTTTTATTTTACTTTCTTTCCCTAGGTTATTTTTATTATCTTCTATTTTCAATTGTATTCTTCTTTTTCCTTTCTTCTGTTTTATAACTCTTTCACAAACACTACTTTCTTTTTTCTCTCTCCCCTTCCTCTTCTTTCCTTCTTAAAACTTCTAAGTGCTTCTAAGTGCTTACAACACATTTTTTAGAGGCTTTTTTTTCCTCTTTTCTCAAATATTTTACAAGTATCATTTTTATTGTAGATTTTTTTTTCTTTCTATGTTCTTTGTTGTTGTTATTTGGTTTTTTGTTTGTTTGTTATGTTTTGTCTGTATGTCTATGTGTTTCTGACTGTGGGCACATCTGCAGGCTTGTGTGTCTGGTAGCCTGTTGACTTTTGTATCAGTTCATGTGATCTCAATGTGATTGGAGTTGTAAATGTTTTCCTTGCCATCTGGATCCTTCAATCTACCCCCTCACTTGGTCTGGAAGTCCAGAAGTCCAACTCATCCAGAATCCAGATTGTCTGCATTTCTTAGCTAGGACCGGGCATTGCATAGATGGTGGCTGTACTGCTTGGCTGTTCCTGTGAATCCAG
>CAUYRH010049368.1:0-12087 GCA_963574655.1 Perodicticus potto | reverse complement strand
TATAAAGCAGCAGAACCTAAGGAGAAAAATGATTGTTGTACACACTGAATTGCTTTGCATGGTCTCATTTGAGATAATTGGTGTAAGAATCTTAACTTTTTTTTATATTTGGAAATATCAAATAAAAAATGAAATAAATGAAAAAAAAAAAAAAAGAAATAACATGTAGACAGGGGGAGAACTTAGACAAGCTGACGGAGCTGGTCAGTGGTTTAGAACCAAGGTATCCTGGCTGCTAGCCCCTGGCTACCCTCAGAACTCAGATGCTAACATTGCTTAATAGCCAAACTAATTTGTGGTTATCCATTACAACTTGAGGAAGCTAACAGAAAGAAAAGCAAATGTGTAAACATAATATCTAAAGAATAATCTTAATATGTATAGCGCAGAAGAATTTGAAAATTCATAAATAAACCTCACTTTCTATTTCTACAGTTTAATATTAGCTTTATAGTTTAATTCATAATTTATATATTTTTTTTTTACCAGGGGTATTTCTAAGGGAAAATGTTGACCAATCTTGGGTTCTCTGGGGAGAAGAGTAAGATTCAGGATTTAAAATGTACATAAAAAATCCAAATTTTCCTTCTAATTCCCATTTATTAAAACATGCTTATACCATAATATAAAATCCAGAGTTTTGTTTTAGAGTTTGAATTTATGTAAATTTGCTGTATCACCAGGACTAATCTAGCAAAAAGAGCCTAAATAAAACAGAATTTTATTATATTTTCATATATAAAATATAAAGCCCTAGATAAAATGCTTCAGGATACAGTTGAAACTTTTCTGAGTTATTTCTCTAATTGTTTTAGCCTCACTTTGAAATAATTTTCTTGCAAATTCCAGAAACCATCTAATGATCAGCAAAGTAAAATTTTGCTTTCTGACATTTTATAATATGAACTGACTCCTATGAATAGCTATCAATCAATATATCTACAGTCATTGGGTGAGATTGGCCTTCTCAAAATGTAAACAATCAACCAATATTGTAGCAAATTCAGGAATGAGCAACAAATGAATAAATGAACAGGATCTCAAGCCTTTTGATGAATTCTACTTCTTAAAAATGATTAGAAAAATAAGAAAGGTTTTTTTTTTAAAAAAAAATGTCTCTGCCCTTGTTGGAAAAGGGATTTTCAAATGAGTGCAGAAATAACTTCAAAAAACTACAAACATGCAACGTTAATGCATTATGAGACTGAAAGGGCCAAAGCTTTGACCAATTTACTCACGTTATCATTCTACGAAGAATCACAAGCCTTTACAATTATTCAAATGACATTTATTGAGTACCTTTTATGTGCCATGCTGCTTACATACATTGAAAAGCAAATATAAACTTATTATAAGAATGAAAATATAAGGCCAGGTGTAGTGGCTCACGCCTATAATCCTAGCACTCTAGGAGGCCGAGGCAGATGGATTGCCTGAGTTCACGAGTTCAAGACCAGCCTGAGCCAAAGGGAGACCTCGGCTCTAAAAATAACTGGGCATTGCGGTGGATGTCTGTAGTCCCAGCTACTCGAGAGGCTGAGGCAAGAGGCTCACTTGAGCCCAAGAGTCTGAGGTTGCTGTGAGCTGTGACAGCACAACACTCAACAGAGGGCAACAATGTGAGACTCTGTCTCAGAAAAAAAAAGAGAAAAGAATGAAAATATCTATGCCATAATACAAAATTAGAGGAATCAGGATTTTTTTAAAAAACTCACTTTAGTCATTTTTAGTCTTTAAGTAAATAGCCTTACATCTAGGTTTGTAGAGTTGTGAAGAGTTAAGGGATTGGGGGTTTTTTTTAGTTAGTTTTTAAAATTTTAAACAAAAAATGTCATCTTTCATGGATGTTACTTCAAGCCAGCAAAAATGTCAGTAAATTAGGATTTAAGTTTATGTTCAATTTTTTCATTAGACATAAACCTGCTTATTAAACAGACAAGGATTTGTTGGATGCAAGAATAGAATAACTTTAACAGCTAACTGTTAACTTTTCTTATCTCCCACTGACATGAACATTCAATCTTTGGCATGACACTGCTTAGCATCACCCAGACTTATTCAAACTCAATTTCCTTAGATTTCATTACACAGTCAGAGAAAAGGTCAAATCAGGGACTTGCACTGAACTAGACTTAGTAGCACAAGCTTGAGAATGTGGCCTCTGTAGACAGAATAACTTAGGTTGAAATCCCAGCTCTGCCATGTACTAACCATGGATCATTGGATGGGTGACTAAGTCTCAGTTTCTGGAATATGCAAAATGAGAATAATAAAGCAGTCATCTTGATAGGGTTGTTATATGTTACAAGTGTTAAGAATTGTAAGGGGTCTGAAATTTTAACCTACTCTTAAGCTAATGAGTTAGCTTTCCAGTTTCAGGAAGCTGGTAGAAGACAGGAGAATCCTCCTCCTTAAGAAACAATAAACAGTTAATTATGGCAATGACAATAGCCAGCATATGGTATTTGTGTTGATTACTCAAACCCATTTCCCATAGGACAATACAAAGAGGACCAGGTGACACTTAAAGAAGTAGTGGATGGCATTACAGGAAACACAGCTTAGGAAACACATATCTTTTATAATGGGCCATAACCATGCCTTTTGCTTCAGAAAGACAAACTATCTAATTTTGCAAGGCTATAACCAAACTTGTCCTTTGCTCTGGAGTAAGACACTGTTTCTAAGAGTTCTCTCAATACATACACCTGTGAAAAGATAATCAAAGACAAAGTAGTGTCTAATGACAAAACATGCAAAAATATAGGAGACCCATGGAAAATTCTCTGCTAACAATGAGGTAGTTCATTTAAAGCACTAGCACAGTGCCTGGCATATATTAAGTGTGCAATAAAAATTAGCCTCATTTAACAGAGTCACCACTAGTACCACACTATCTACTGATGTCCAAGCCAGATGGCAAGGTGAATCAAGATGTTTTATTTTCTCGTTGTTTACAAAAAAACCAGCCAGTGTACCAGGTTATAGCAAACATTATAGTAAACATTAAATATTATACATTTCAAAATATATTCTGAAAATTACTTGCTCCAGATAAAATTTTATCTTCAAAATATTCATCACCCTGAATTCTAAACACACTTTCATTTGGAAGTGGAGCATTAAAGTCAGATATCTACTCAAGAAAAAAATATATGTACTATATATATTTAATAATCAATATACTACTAAGAACTGTGGATCTTTTTAGTGGTAAGCTCATGTCACCATTCTAATGTCACCATTCTAAAGGAAAAAAAGAACTTGCAACCTGCCACTTAAGGCTACAAGTAGTTTGTTCAACATATGACTGCCTATGCTTGACTGAGGTTGTGGGTAAAGGTAAGGAAATAATCAAGGTAAATTAAAGAGATTCCTTAACACCACCATCACCTACACCATGGTATGAGTGATTATTGCTTCCTTGTTTGGCTAATGACAATTATAAGACTAGTATTCTTAAACAAATCACATCAGGAAACTCTTCATAAATCTCTGAAGAACCCTGATGTTTCAATCAAAAACAACCTAACTCTCCTTCAGAAAGCATTTCTCAACTAATTTCACTGACTGTAATAACTATTTCTCATTTCTTCACTGCTTGTTATTTAGATAAAAGTGATATTTTTGTATCTATCGATGTTATTTCATAATTTTTCCCATAGGAATCACAAAGGTTTTACCTTATTACCCAGGTAATAATGCAAACTTTTCTTTCTTTTTTTTTTTTTTTGAGGCAGAGCCTCAAGCTGTCACCCTGGATAGAGCGCTGTGGCATCACAGCTCACAGCAACCTCCAATTCCTGGGCTCAAGCGAGTCTCTTGCCTCCACCTCCCAAATAGCTGGGACTACAGGCGCCTGCCACAACGCCTGGCCATTTTTTGGTTGCAGCCGTCATTGTTGTTTGGCGGGCGCGGGCTGGATTCGAACCCGCCACCTCAGGTGTATGTGGCTGGCTCCTTAGCCCGTTGAGTCACAGGCGCCGAGCCTGAACATTTTTATTTTGGATCTCTATTCTTGGCTATATACAAAAATTAACTCAAGATGGAGTAAAAACTTTTTTTTTTTTTTTTTTTTTGAGACAGAGCCTCAAGCTGTCACCCTGGATAGAGTCCTGTGGCATCACAGCTCACAGCAACCTCCAATTCCTGGGCTCTAGCGAGTCTCTTGACTCCACCTCCCAAGTAGCTGGGACTACAGGCGCCCGCCCCAACGCCCAGCCCGTTTTTTGGTTGCAGCCGTCCTTGTCGTTTGGCGGGCGCGGGTTGGATTCAAACCCGCCAGCTCAGGTGTACGTGGCTGGCGCCTTCACCCGTTGAGCCACAGGCGCCAAGCCAGATTAAAAACTTAAACGTAAGGCAGCGCCTATGGCTCATCAAGTAGGGCGCCGGTCCCATATACCGAGGGTGGCAGGTTCAAACCCCGCCTCGGCCGAACTGCACAACAGAAAAATAGTCAGGCGTTGTGGTGGGCGCCTGTAGTCCCAGCTACTCGGAAGGGGGAGGCAAGAGAATCGCCTAAGCCCAGGAGGTGGAAGTTGCTGTGAGCTGTGTGACGCCAGGACACTCTACTGAGGACGATAAAGTGAGACTCTGTCTCTACAAAAAAGCAAACAAACAAACAAAAAAACTTAAATCTAGGCTCAGCCCCTATAGCTCAGTGAGTAGGACGCCGGCCACATACACCAAGGCTAGAGGGTTGGAGCCCAGCCTGGGCCTGCTAAACAACAATGACAACTGCAACCAAAAAATAGCCAGGCGTTGTGGCGGGCGCCTGTAGTCCCAGTTACTCCAGAGGCTGAGGCAAGAGAATCACTTAAACCCGCGAGTTGGAGATTGCTGTGAGCTGTGATGCCACATCACTCTTCGGAGGGCGACATAATGAGACTCTGCCTAAAAAAACAAAACAAAACAAAAAAATAGGAATACTAGCTTGAGTGGTGGCCTGTAGTGCTAGCTCCTTGGGAGGATAGGGCAGGAGGATCACTTGAGCCCAGGAATTTGAGACTGCAGTGAGCGACAATAATGTCCCTGCACCCTAGCCCAGGCCACAAAGTGGGGAAAAAAATAAAAAGTGGGCAAAGGACATGTAGAGACATTTCTCAAAAAATAATATACAAATGGCAAACAAACATATAAGAAAATGTACAATTATCACTTGTTCGGAGGCTAATGCAGACTCGAAACACTCTTCATCACCAACCGTCAGGGAAATCCAAGTCAAAACTACAATGGCATATTTCCTTACTACAGTGAGAATGTAAATTGACAAAGTTTAGGCAAAATCATCCCAACTTCCCGTTTTTATAAAGTTTTATTGGAATACATTCAAACTCATTCCTTATAGCATTATTTATGACTGCTTTTGGGCTACAAGTATTCGAAACTTGTAAATCCTTTGCCCACAAAGACTCAAATACCTACTATCTGGCCCTTTAAATAAAGAGTTCCCTAACCTGTGTGATGCCACAGGCGATAGAGAAGTAGGGTTATTTTTGGTTCTAGAATATTTATTGAGGAGGTGGGGCCTACCAGCCCCTTGTGAAGGACAAACCATAGTGGTGGGGGGTATGTGGGTAGATGAGACATTTTTGACTTGACTTTAAGCGCATCGCTCTCTTAGATATAACTTTTTTCTGACAGTTTGTTTGTTTTAGCCTTCAAGGCCTTTCAACCATGTGGTGTATTCTCTTATATCCCGTGAAGGGGCAGGGGCCTTCCTCATCCGCTCCTTTTCTCCCCCTGCGGTCTCTAGAACTTGGAACAGTCCGAACGTAAAAGCCTCAGGGGCTGGCCTGGAGCTTTCTTTTCCCTGGAGCCCCGGGAGGGAGAGAGGCCCCGCTCTAACTCTGGGCCTGACATGCCGGTGGGGCCAGCCTGTACTGTCTCCAGCCCCTTGCTAAAAGAGGTGAGGCACCGTGGGGTGGGGCAGGGAGGTGGCCCAAGGCCTGCAAGTCATAATGAGTGGCTGGTCTGACCGGGTTGGCGGGGGTGGAGGAAAGAGAGGCGGGAGAGGAGGATGTGAGCAGACTGTAGGGGAGGGAAGGGGTGAAGGAGGGGTGCGGGTTCCACTGCTTCTTCCATCCTGGCAGGATCACCTAAACCACTAAGGCCTTAGACCATCATGGCCTTGAAACCCGAAGACCCCAGTGGTGGGTTCCAACATAGCAAGGTGATGGCGTTCATCAACGAGAAGATGGCTGGGCACCTGAGAGGCCCCGAGTTCTACCTCGAAAATATGTCCCAGTCATGGGAGGAGGTAGAAGAGAAGCTTAATACCATCTTGGATGACAGTGAGGTGCCCAGCCAGGCCAAGGAGTCTTGTGTCTGGAGTGGACTGGCCCTAGGCATACGCTTCGCCCGCAAACAGGGGCAATTACAAGCGCGCAGGGTGCAGTGGCTACACGACTTCGCCAAACTGCACAAGTCAGCTGCGCATGCCTTGGCCTCAAACCTGAGGGAGCTCACGGCACAGAAGGAGATAGAGCGCAGGGAGGCCGCCTTCGAGCTGCGGCTGGCCCAGACCAACCTGACCCGGGTGCAGAAAGAGCGGGACTTCCTGAGGTGGAAACTCTTCCAAGCCGTAAGATCCCAGACTGGTCCCAGTCCATGTCCCCTGACTTGCCCCCAGAACCCATCTCAGCCCTCCCCCCTTCTCCCCAGGAGGTAGGCCTTCCCAGACAACCAGCCCCACAACCCATCTCAGCCCTGCCCCGTTCTCTCCAGGAGCTAGGGCACCCCAACAGCCCACCCCTTCCTGCCCCCAGGACCCATCTCAGCCCTGCCCCCTTTTCTCTAGGAGCTAGGGCATCAGCGACAACAGGAGCAGGTCGCAGCACACCAGGAGCAGGCCTCAGGACACCAGGAGCAGGCCACAGATGAAGGGGCTGGGAGGAAGGGAGCAGGTGAGGCGGAGGAGGCCTCAGCCGTTGGTGGTAATGTGTCTGCTACTAGAGGAAGAGGAGAAGAAGAAAGGAATGCCCAGGTAGAGACCACACGGGAGGTGGATGGAAGCGTCCTGCAGCTTCTTGGAGTGATGGAACGTAGAAACTCCACCTCTAGTGGGCAGAGGGAGGGAAACGTCAGGTCAGTGCAAACAGCCATGTATTCTTTCTCTGGAACCCGTGAACCCCAGGCCGCCGCCCAACCGGAGCTCCTTCCCGTCCAGCTCCCTGCTTCATTCACATACTCCTACTCATGCCCTTTGTCCACCTCGGCCGGCCTCAATTCATTCCCACAGGCAGTACCAGTCACAGTACCACCTCAGCCCCAGATGCCTTCCTACTGGGGCAGCTATGACACTAGCCTGTTGTCTGGTGTGGGAATTCAGGCAATACACCCTCAAGAACTCCAACGAGACCGGAGAGAAACCGAAGTCCATCAGCAGAGAAGACCCCCAGCATACCGCAGACCTGGAGACTGGGACTGCCCTTGGTGTAAAGCTGTGAATTTTTCCCAGAGGCAAATTTGCTTCTGCTGTGGGAGGGGCATCTGGCTTCAAAGCCTTTGAAATCAAACATGGGAGACGAACGCACAGAAACACATTTGAGTGAGAAATCTTATTTCCAGAGGGAATGGTGAGGTTGGAAGGGGTAAGTGGGAGGTGGGGGTGTGTGACAAAGATGGAGAAATGAGGTAGTGGCCAAGGGCAGATGTAGATTAGGGGGTAGGTACAGAGATAGACATGTTTTAATTATCCCTTTTGTATTTCAGAACATTAGCATTCAACATCCCAGAACTTCGGCGGTGTGTGTGTGTGTGTGTGCGTGCCTGCATGTGCCCCTGCGTGTGTGTCTGTGTGTGTGTGTGTGTGTGTGTGTGTGTGTGTCTTCCCTCCACCCTAGTGTTCACACAGCCACGTTTGTAACATTCCACCCTGTACCCAACCCACGCTTTAGATGATTAGAGCAGGAGTGGACATTTGACCCATCCTGAGCCCAATGGATTTTCACAATAGAAAATCTGAAGAGAAGCAGATTCTAGTCAGGATGGTGTTGGGCAATGAAGCCAACGGTTCACTTGGAGTTAGAACTAGGGTCAGAGCCATGGACACCAATCCCATAGCTGAGCTGGCCTTGGCTGCAGGGAACAGAACTGGCTCTTGACAGAGACAGGTGTCTTTTATAGGACTCCAGTATGAGGTTCCAGGGAGCAGAACAGGTAAAGAGGAGTTCATCTTGTGACTCCAGAAAGATGAATCGAGTGGTGGGGGCTCAAGCCAGGTTTATTGAAAGAAGGGTAAGACACCTGGGCAGCGTAAAGATGGCATCTGTGCCCTGGGGGAGGGGGAAGAGTTGGAGACCACTTTCTATGGGGCCATGGGGGGTGGGCACATTCCATAGGTTGCCTGTCAGGTTAGGAACTTCTTTGTTTTAGGAGAAGAGGGGGAAAGGGTTTGTGTGGTTTTCTTAGGTCCCCCTTTGTTTTAGGAGAAGAGGGGGAAAGGGTTTGTGTGGTTTTCTTAGGTCCCCCTTTGTTTTAGGAAAAGAGGGGGAAAGGGTTTGTGTGGTTTTCTTAGGTTCCCCTTTGTTTTAGGAGAAGAGGGGGAAAGGGTTTGTGTGGTTTTCTTAGGTCCCCCAACATTGCCCAAGCGCTTTTTGCTTCCTGCCATCAAGCTGTCAGAAGATTCACTTTACTTAGATCCCTTTCTCTCTAAGCTAACTTGAGTGCATACCAGATTATTTCCAAGTCAGAAATTGGTGCCAGAAGAGCAATTTCCAAAAAAAGATCATCAAAGGAAGTGTTGGAACTGGCTGGGGAGTTGGATCAGGGTATGGAGAGTAGAGGGGATTCCTGAATCCCAAGTTCCCAGGAATGAACTGGTTAGGAAGCTCATTCCTGCTAAAGGAGTTATATCATGAATCAAAACAGGCCCAGTATTACCTCAGGTTCATGCTGACTCAAATCAACACAGCAGAGATTTGCCACCCCTAAGGGAATCCCTCAGGGCCACTTACAGAGGATGCCAGCACTAGTTGCAGGCAAGGACTCCTGTGACAGCAGCCCTATGACAATCCACCTCAGTTTCCAGTGGGCAGGACCCTGGACAATCAGAACTGAACAGGGAGCTCCCACTACTACCAGAGAGGTAAGTTATAAACCGACAGTGCCCAGAGGGTTTCCTGGTCTGGACCATGGGCCAAAGTGTGGTGTCACCTTGGCAGAGTCTGTCTCCCTACCTACCCCCATGATAAATGTGGGAGGGAAATCTGGCTAAATGAATTCGGAAATAGGAAATCCAATAGAGACATCTCCCCTTGAGAAATCAATTTCTAAAAGGAGGGGAGGAGATGGGGGAGGTAAGGGCTGGTGAGAGGTTGGTTAGCTTCTCTTCCTCTGATAACTGTAAGCTGTGCTAATGGAGTCTAAATGTATGGTTTATCCCATAGGTGGAAGGATGGGGAGAAATTATACCTGGACCAGATCGAGTCACAACTGGAAGAGCCTTGGACGTTGTCCAGGGCCTGTGGACCTAGAGACTGAGAAGTTGTCTTGACCCTGGGACATCTCTACACTGGACGTGACTTTGGGTTATCTCCTATGGGGCAGGCATGGGCAATCGTGTGGATTGGGGGCCGGATTCCTATTTACTTAATAAAGAGTGTGTACTTTTCAGGAATTTTCTTGGGCTTATTTATGTCCATGTGAAGCAGGGTCTCCCTACATTGTCACTCTTGACATTTCCATCCTTCTACCCCACCCCGATTGTGATAACCAAAAATATCTCCAGATATCTCCACATATCCACTAGAGGGCAAAATCATCCTTGGTGGGAACCAGCAAGGCAATTAGGTACTTGAGAGCAGTAGCCTGGGAAAGAATCAAAAAGAAAAAGGTCACGGGCTGACGGGCCCTCTAAGGCAGGATCTGAAAAGTGGCTGCTGGGTCTGGCATTTACATTGGATCTTCTAGCAGATAAGGGTGTGTGACAGCAGCAGAAGCCAAACTGCAGAACTCAGGAGTGAGTGGGTAGTGAGGGAGGGGTGGCTCTTGAAGGACTCTTGGTTTTGAAGGGACAGAGTAAAGTGGGATACACAGTTGAGGGAGGGTCCTTTTGAATAGGGGAGAAACTTCAGCTATGGGGAAAGGAGATGGCTGAAAAAAAGATTGAAAACAAGAAACACGGAAAAAGATCCTGCATAACGTACGGGAGGCATGGCCACAATATTTGTTTTAATCATGTCATAGGACTCCTTTTGTTTTGTATATAACAGAATGCCCCCAAAATTTCTGTGTAAATATGCTGTGTATATCTGTAGATTTATGTTTGCTTTATATTAAAGATTTATGTTTGTATAATAAAGGTCGGGAAAAACATTCAGTTAATAAGGCATAAGGTATTACCAATGAAAGAGTGGGCTCACGATCAGGGGATGGGAGGCAGTAGGGTGCCAGGGTATAAGGTGGGGTGGGGTAGAACAGGGTGCAGGAGATAGAGGGCTTAGACTTTTTATATACTTATGTGAATGGCAAATAATGGAATTTTGAGAAAAATACGAAAGTACATACAAGGAATTTTATTGGGTGGATTGATCTAGAAAGGTCACTTCTTCCTCTGGGGCAGAGAGCAGACTCTGAATGTGGCAGAGAGAATCCTACCTCTGTGTCTGTCACACCAGGCACCTAAGGGGGAGTGAGGACAGAAGGTTAGGTGGAGGTGGGACAGTGGCACTTTTGAAATAACGGGGTGAGAGCAGAGAACTGGCAGAGGGGACCTGATGTGGATAGAGCCCAGCTGAATGAAAACCAAAGGAATAGGCGGGGGAGGGGGCACTGGAAAGGAGGGTGAATAGTTCCAGGAAGGGGACCGGACACAAACCCCTCTGGTACAACTTGTTTTCATAACTTTTTTGCTTCAGTAAAACGATTCAGTTTGTTTGGTTTGAGTTGTGTTAGTGGTAGGATTACAGAAAGATCCTAACATTTTCATGATTTCATGTGTTATGCCTATTTAAAATTTTTTTCTCTAGAAGTCCAGAGAAAAAGTTTAATAAACTAAAATTAATTTTACTTCCACCACAGAATATCCCCTACAAACCCACCAGAGCGATCTGACCTGGACTTTGAACACCTGGGCAAGCTTCCTGAGATGGGGGGCTACAGAGGAAGACAGTTTTAAAAACAAGGGTACTGGCTTGGCGCTCGTAGCACAGTGGTTACAGCACCAGCCACATACACCGAGGCTGGTGTAGTTGAACCCTGCCTGGGCCAGCTAAAACAACAATGACAACTGCAACCAAAAAAAAAAAAAAAGTAGCTGGGTGTTGTGGTGGGTGCCTGTAGTTCCAGCTACTTGGGAGGCTGAGGCAAGAGTATCGCTTAAGCTCAAGAGTTTGAGGTTGCTGTAAGCTGTGACACCACAGCACTCTACTGAGGGTGACATAGTGAGACTCTGTCTCAAAAAAAAACAGAAACAAGGCTACTAACAGAAAGAACCAGCTCTCAGGGGAAAGAGACGGGGTGGACATTTCAGAAAGACGGAGGCCTTGGTCCAAAACTGGGTTTTACCTCTAGAGAAAGATACAACAAGCAAAGTGGTGAAGGGGAATGACCAGAGAAATGTTCGTTGACCGCCCTCTTCCTGACAACCTAGTCATATGCTGGGAAATCACACTTGGTTACATCTGTCTCTAGAATAATGAAAAGGAAAAATTAACTATATTTTATTTAGAAACAGCAATGCTTACTCAATTGTTTTATGTCATGCATATAGGATTGAAGTCAAAAGTTGACCAGAGTATTTGTACAGAGACATTACCTGATACATAGTATATCTTATAATACTGGGAACACCAGTATCATTTAGGGAAGTAAATGCCTTAAAAATCAGAATTTTCTGTTGACTTTGCACCCTGCTATAAAATACTGCTGTTCCCAGTATCATTCTTTGTACTGTCATCTTGTAAAATTTGCCCTCTTGCCATCTATTTCTTTTCTTTTCTTTTCTTTTTTTTTTTTGAGACAGAGCCTCAAGCTATCACCCTGGATAGAGTGCTGTGGCTTCACGGCTCACAGCAACCTCCAATTCCTGGGCTCAAGCGAGTCTCCTGCCTCTGCCTCCCAAGTAGCTGGGACTACAGGCGCCCG
>CAUYRH010049365.1:0-22882 GCA_963574655.1 Perodicticus potto | reverse complement strand
ATGATATAGCAAAAGCAAGCAGAAATTAGTAAGTAGTACTAGAAATTAATAGTAACCCACCACTCAAATTGATTTCTAGAAAAAGAAGAGGTATAGAGTGCAAGAACTTGAAGAAAGGATTCTTTCCTTCCTTCCTTCCTTTTTTTTTTTTTTTTTGAGACAGAGCCTCAAGCTGTCACCCTGGGTAGAGTGCTGTGGCATCACAGCTCACAGCAACCTCCAATTCCTGGGCTCGAGTGAGTCTTTTGCCTCCGCCTCCCAAGTAGCTGGGACTACAGGCGCCCGCCACAACACCCAGCCATTTGTTTTTTTTTTTTGGTTGCAGCCGTCATTGTTGTTTGGTGGGCCCAGGCTGGATTCGAACCCGCCAGCTCAGGTGTATGTGGCTGGCGCCTTAGCCCGTTGAGCCACAGGCGCCGAGCCCTTTTTTCTTTTTAAAGACAGAGTTTTATTTTGTCACCCTCAGTAGAGTGCTGTTATATCATAGCTCACAGCAACCTCAAACTCCTGGGTTGAAGTGATCCTCTTGCCTTAGTTGTTCTACTTTTAGTAGAGATGGGGGTCTCACTGTTGCTGGGGCTGGTGTCAAATTCCTTAGCTCAAGCAATCCACTCACCTCTGCCTCCCAGAGTACTGGGATTATAGGTGTAAGCCACCGCCCCCACCCTCCATTTATTCTGATTATACTTGACAGCCAGCTTTTCTTGATGATAGAAGGCTTGTTACCAGACTAAAATATTTCTTATAGTCATTTCTTCATTCTTTGATTTTTCTTGATTTCTGAGCATCTTTTTCTGATTATTAGTTTTGTTTCCAGGAATAGTGTTTTTTTTTTTTTTTTTGAGACAGAGTCTCACTTTGTTGTCCATGGTAGAGTGCCATGGTGTCACAGCTCACAGCAACCTCAAACTCTTGGGTTTAAGCGATTTTCTTGCCTCAGCCTCCCTAGTAGCTGGGACTACAGGCACCGGCCACAATGCCTGGTTATTTTTAGAGACGGGATCTGGCTCTGGCTCAGGCTGGTCTAGAACTCATGAGTTCAGGCAATCCACCAGTCTCGGCCTCCCAGAGTGCTGGGGTTACAGGCGTGAGCCACCTTGCCTGGCCTACCTAGGAAGAGTTTTGTTTGCAGAGTCAGCTTGGTGTCAATTACCATATGAGATACGGTTCATATTATGCACAAATAAGTTCCTGAATAGTTAAAAACACTTTTATGAGAATGACTTGGGTTTATCTGATTTAGTCAACTGTGGGTAGATAGTTTAAAATGGATTTTCTGGTCTAGCAGAGAAAACTTCATTAAGGGAGACTTCTTTCTCAATAATTGACTGTAAGAGATAAGAGGATTAGGTAGGAGATGGTGCACAGAGACAGAGGAAGAGAGTGGTTCCTGTGTGAGTGAAGCAGAGGGAGACAGCCTGAGAGGGAGTGCTTAAGGGGGTGAAGAGAGTGAAATAGAAGGAGAGAGGAGAGCTGAGAGAAAGGGTGTGGGGAGTAGTGCTAGGAAGATTAATGTAGAAGAGAATTGAAAAAGCTACAAGGGCAGGGTGGACAAGTTTTGAAGGCAGGGGAGGAGACTGGAAGGAAAAGGCAAAAAGACCAATAGAGCACACTCATCAAAGTCCACAGCAGAAACAGTAGGCAGTTTTAGTTATATCCTTAATAGAATCTTGGAGTGGGAACGTCTGTGGCTGCTTTGAGGCACCTTGCAGATATAGACAGGGCCTCAGACTTTAAATTGGAAGACCTGGCTTGTGATCCCAGCAATGCTATTTTAGTGCTCCAAGCCTCAGTCGCCTTTTGTGCTCTTCCCCACATAAAATGGTTATTTGTAGATCTTTAGATTTCCAGTTAAGTGTATTAACAGATTCCACAGAATGGCTAGATACAGAGCTTTGTGTATTTTATTTATATGCTTTGGTAGGTGTTGATGCTGGTGTAAAGATACAAAATAATTTCATATAAGATTTGTAGAATTTCCAGCTAACATTTTGTCTTCCTTCTCACTCCTCTCCTTTATTTTCACTATGTATAATTTAGGAACCTATTTAGTGTGATTACCTAAGTATTATAAATACCTTGTAAGGTGATCAGATCTCTTATTTCAAGGCCCTTTGTAACTGTTATGGCACAATAATAAGCCTTGTCTTTATGCTGTTTAACTGAATTTTAGCTTCATGTTGAATTTTATAAATTTCCTTTTTTTAGTGAGCATTTCAAGACTGTTACATTTTAGGGACAAAGTTTCATTTGTATAGTTTCAGGTGTAAGTTTTAAAAATATTTAAGGCTCGACCCCTGTAACTCAGCAGCTAGGTCGCCGGCCACATACACCCCGGCTGGTGGGTTCGAACTCAGCCTGACCTGCCAAACAACAATGACCAAAAAACAGCCAGGCATTGTGGCGGGTGCCAGCTACTTGGGAGGCCGAGGCAAGAGAATGGCTTAAGCCCAAGAGTTTGAGGTTGCTGTGAGCTGTGAGCTGTGATGACACGGTACTCTACCAAAGGCAATATAATGAGACTCTGCCTTAAAAAAAAAAAGTATTGATTTTAAACCAGTGCAACTACTTTTATGTAGGTATTGTTTTCAGGTACATTAAGATTCTTAGGTGATGGCTCGGCGCCTGTGGCTCAAAGGGCTAAGGCACCAGCCATGTACACCTGAGCTGGTGGGTTCGAATCCAGCCCGGGCCCGCCAAACAACAATGACGGCTGCAACTAAAAAATGGCCAGGTGTTGTGGCGGGCGCCTGTAGTCCCAGTTACTTGGGAAGGTGGAGGCAAGAGACTTGCTTGAGCCCAGGAATTGGAGGTTGCTGTGAGCTGTGATGCCACGGCTCTCTACCCAGGGGGACAGCTTGAGGCTCTGTCTCAAAAAAAAAAAAAAAAGATTCTTAGGTGATATAGGTAGCACGTTAATAAGATTCTTAAATTGGTTTTCTTAACTGTATTCTGGTTATGCTCTTCATACTCTTCTATCTCCTTGCTTGGTCCTGACCTAACCTTTTTTGAAATTACTTCCTGCTAGAAAGTATATACCAACATTGGGAAGTAGTGGTAATCAGAGGAGTGGGTTTGAGAGACTACTGCTTCGGGCAGGCAATAAGCAGTCTTCTTCAGGTAGGCAGAAGAGATGTCCTCGTTAATAAGCAAGAAATTGCTTGTTTGGAACTCTGGGCTCAAGTAAACCTCTCACCTCAGCCTCCTGAGTAGTGGGGACTATAGGCATGTACCACCTGGCTGGGATTGTACTCTTGCATTCTTTGCCCAGGGTTAAGTAGGGTCTAAAATCAGGCAGCAGAGATTGCTTGCTGTTCATCATTGAGAAGACCAGTAGACTAGTGGGCAACAAAGGGGTTTCAATTATAACTATTTTGAACAGTCTGTTTCACTTTTGGTCCTTGATGTTACTACCTTGTCGTAATGAGTTTGGAGACAAGTAAATTGAGGCCTAAAGGGATTATGCTGTGGGTAGGAGTACGTTTATTTAATGATAAGTAGAGCTGGAGGGAATTTTGTGATATGTGCCATTTTCCCTCCCTGGTTTTGAGGTTTGGGGAGCTTACAGGGATCTTTCAATATGGAGAATTGTTTGGAGACTCCATTACGTGGTTTGCAGCATGAGCCACTGAGGTTTGCTAAAGAAATAGTGGATTGGATTAAATGGATTCCCTAATTTATACTTAATTATTCACAATTGGGGAGGAACACTGTGATCTTTTGACTCATTAGCCAAATTTAGGTCACATAATCATCTCTAAAACATCATTGCCCTTCAGCTTGTTGTTCTTTACTTCTTACATTAAAATATATGAAAAATAGCTAACATAATTCTCAGGTGATGGAATTTGCTTTTTCTTTTTCTGGATTGTGTATTTTTCTTTTTTGAGACAGAGTCTCACTATGTCACCCTCAGTAGAGTGCTATGGAGTCACAGCTTATAGCAACCTCAAACTCTTGGGCTTAAGTGATTCTCTTGCCTCAGCCTTCCAAGTGGCTTGGGACTATAGACGTCTGCCACACGCCTGGCTATTTTTTGTTGTAGTTGTCATTGTCGTTTTAGCTGGCCCAGGCCGGTTTCTAATCTGCCAGCCTCTCTGTGTGTGTGGCTGGCACCATAACCACTGTGCTACAGGCGCCAAGCCTGGATTGTGTGTTTTTCGTGTTTTGAAAATAAAAGGGAATGGGAGGGAGAAAGCAAGGGTCATTGCTGAACCCTGATGGTCAAAGGTAAGTGAATGTTTAATCTCAGTCACTTGATCATTGGTGTTTTCTCTTTTAGTATCTGAAAGTAAACATAGAAAAACTTTTCTGTTGTTTGTAGTATGTGTGTAAAATTCACAGGGTTGACTTGAAGCTTTTCCCTTCTCTATTTTGAACAATAGGTGCGTTCTATGGATGAACTGAATCATGATTTCCAAGCACTTGCTCTGGAGGGAAGAGCGATGGGAGAGGTAAGTGAACTGGTGCTTCAGAAAAGTGGGTCTGTTTTTAAGGGAAGATTGGATTTGTTTTTCATCAGGTGTGTCTGAATCTAGTCTACAGAAGTATGTGCTTGCTCTTCCTTGTTGCTATCTTCGTGATAGGAATGGTATGCTGGAGAATTTTCTCCAAACTATCATCATAAGAAGAATGTTAACTATAGCCTAACATCTTAAAAACAAAACAAAGCAAAATATGTGCACAAGTGTTAGGTTAATTTTACATGCATCAAATGTTCTTAAATTTGCCTCATTTTTCAATGGGTAGGTTCCTTTGTGGTGGAAAAGGAGTCTTAGATTGCTACTAATCAGAATATGGCGATAACCTATTTTTAGAGTAGTGCTTTTTTTGAGAAGATTGTTTAGAGCTCCATAATGGAGGGAAGATTGTTAGGTTTTTGGTGAAATAATTATGGAAGATAGAGATGTGAGCCATTATCCCAAAGAAAACATTCAGAAATAAGAATTTGGTTTGTTTGTAATGTCTAAAATTTATAAAAACAAACTATACTTTTGCTCCTTATATTCATATTGTTGCCATAATTCTAAAAAGAAATGGCACTGTAGATAGCTAAAGTATGGCCACCTCCTGGTGATTATAGTTATTGACGATAAATCAAGCATGTATTGATGCCAGAGGTAGAATATACAGTTGGAATTAATTGCTTAAAATGTCACAGGCTCACAAGTGGGGCATTTGCCCTTGGCTCATGCATTCTGGAGAATAATATTAGATTTTCTTTAATGTTTTATTTTTGATATATCTGTTGTTTAATAGCTCTTACATCTATTTTAATGTTTTAAAAGAGGGAGAATTGCTGTATTCTAGATTTCTCATTTGTGCCATTCATTAGATATTTTGGTTCTTTGATTTAGCAAATACGTCATAGTATTTGATCTAGGCACTGTGCTAGGTTCCAAGGATTCAAAATTTAAGATAATTGGCTCGGCGCCTGTGGCTCAACGGGCTAAGGCGCCAGCCACGTATACCTGAGCTGGTGGGTTTGAATCCAGCCTGGGCCCACCAAACAACAATGACAGCTGCAGCTAAAAAATGGCGGGGCGTTGTGGCGGGCACCTGTAGTCCGAGCTACTTGGGAGGTGGAGGCAGGAGCCTCGCTTGAGCCCAGGAATTGGAGGTTGCTGTGAGCTGTGATGCCATGGCACTTTATCCAGGGTGACAGCTTGAGGCTCTGTCTCCCAAAAAGAAAAAAAAATTTTAAGATAATCCTTCTTCTGAATTTATAACATATTGATGATTGTCTTTGTGGTTAGGCACTGAATAGTTAAAATTTTTGTGTTTGGTCTTTAGATTCTTACTTCCTTTGTTACAAGATTTTGTTTCTAACCTTTCTGCATCATCTTGTGGTCACAGAGTTCATTGTCCTATAATTTGGGGTTCATGGATTTTTGGACTGATTTCGTTGAGCTTTAGGAGGTTGGTGGATGTCCTTGTGTTTCCTGTGCCTGCCTAATGTGGTTGAAAGAGTGCATATCAATAAGCCCTATATGGTCCTTGTATAAAGGCATTTGTTGCTTAATTTTTGGAGCAGAGTTTGAACAGAGGGTAAACAGATTTGTTAGATATTAAATATAGAAGGAGAAACTATATTTATTGTCTTCACTGCTCCTGTGATTCCACCCTGATGATCTACTCCAGCAAAAATCCAATTCCAGCTTTTTAAAAAAATGAATGATACAAAAAAAAATGAATGATACAACATACCAATAGTGCCCTGTAATTGCTAAATGCTTAATTTTAATCAAATAATGAACAGAATTTAAATGGAGGGTAAATTTTATTTAAATGGCAGGTTGACAGTCTTTATCATGTTTTTCTTCCAGAAATGTCATTTTTGGCATTTCTTTAGGCATTGATATAGGCATTTATTAATAATGAAACAAAGTATATTTTAGCACTAATTCTTTGTCACTCTTCTTCCTTTCCTCATTATTCACAAAGTTACAGTAACAACTATATTTGTTGACCACTTACTAGGCAGATAAGGGGTTTACGTATAGTATCTCGTCAGTAACTCTTTTATCCAGATAAGAAGCGTGTCTGAGAGAGATGAATTAATTTGCTCAGGGTAACATATATAGTAAGTGGTGAAATTCTGACCTGGCTTTCTCTCACTTCAAAGCATAAACCTTTAATTAGAGTATAGGTGGGGAAGAGTGGCTTATTCTTGTAATCCTAGCAATTTGGGAAGCTGAAATGGAAGGATTGCTTGAGGCCAGGAGTTCAAAACTAGCCCGGGTAACATAACTGGGCCCTCTCTCTGCAAAAATAAAAATAGAAAAATTACCTGGGCAGCATGGTGGTGCATACCTGTGGTTCCAGCTACTCGGGAAGCTGAGGCAGGAGGATCCTTTGAGCCCAGGAGTTTGAGGTTGTTGTGAGCTATGATGATGACACTCTATTCCAGGCAACAGAGCAAGATCTTGTCTCGAAAGAAAGAAAGACAAAGTAAATTAAGCTGATACTTGTAAAATAATTAAGAGGTAAAACATTGCTCAGTGGGTAGGATGCTGGCCCCATATACCGAGGGTGGCAGGTTCAAACCTAGTCCCGGGCCAAACTACAACAAAAAAATAGCCAGGTGTTGTGGCGGGCATCTGTGGTCCCAGGTAATTGGGAGGCTGAGGCAAGAGAATCGCCTAAGCCCAGGAGTTGGAGGTTGCTGTGAGCTGTGATGCCACGTACTCTACTGAAGGTGATAAAGTGAGACTCTGTCTCTAAAAAAAAAAAAAACCATTGCATGTTAGTAAGCTTTATGAAAATCAGTATTTTAGGGAAGGATTTAAAAAAATGCCTCTGCCAAAACACATAATACTCACTGAAGTTATGTCTTGAAAGCGTAACCCAGTGTCTAGGCATGACAGGACAAACCCTAGTATGGAGTGAGGTGTAGTGTACTCAGGGAACTAGTTGAGGAAACAATGAATGTACACATGAAAACAGGCTAAACAGCTTTTTTCTGTATATGGTCGGAGTTTAGAGAAGGAAGGATCATTATTGGCAGGACTAGTTGGAGATTAATGGAGGAGGTTTGCACATTGAGAAACTGCTTCCAGTCTATTAGGTTTTGGATAGGTGCAGGTTGGGAGAATGTTTTTTTGCAGCTTTCACAAAGAAAAATGAAAAAAAGTAAACCTTTGTAATAAAGTAAAAAAAAGGCAGCTTTTGATTACTTTCATTAAATTTCCTTCTTTTTTTTTTTTTTCTTTTTTTGAGACAGAGCCTCAAGCTGTCACCCTGGATAGAGTGCTGTGGCATCACAGCTCACAGCAACCTCCAACTCCTGGGCTCAAGCGAATCTCTTGCCTCCGCCTCCCAAGTAGCTGGGACTACAGGCGCCCGCCACAATGCCTGGCCATTTTTTGGTTGCAGCCGTCATTGTTGTTTGGCGGGCTGGGCTGGATTCCAACCCGTCAGCTCAGGTGTACGTGGCTGGCGCCTTAGCCCGTTGAGCCACAGGCACCGAGCCTAAATTTCCTTCCTTTTTAACAGTAAAGCATCTTAGGGAGAGAGTGCGTAAATTGCATGACTTTTGAGATAGGGACCATATGTTTTTTACTCTAATTATTTTATGTATATTTGTGTTTGCACACATGAGTGCACACATTTGTGTGTTGAGTCCTCATTAGTGTAAACAATACTTAGGTTCAAGAATATGTCTGGATCTTCAGAATTGGTTCTATTCAGAGTAATTGATTTCTAGTAGTTAAAGTTAGTGCTGCTTGGCTCTTATTACATTTTTTTCTTCAAAGCCATTATTGGACTCTTTTGGTGTCACTTTGAAAGATTTAGACTAGAGCATTTCTTAGTAGAAATCTTGCTAAGAAGTGCCTGCTTAAAACATCACTCTCAAACCTTGATGGTTGTCAGAAAGTGCAACTGTTCTTAGCTGAAGAATTCAGGGTCCCAGTGCTTTATGTGACTCCTGTTCATAAAAAGAAGATAGGAAAATGTTAGGATTAGGACCACAAGTTCCTAGCCCCCTTTCTCCAGCCAATGGTCCTGAAAAGTTTAAAGGCACATACTTTAGCAAGTGTTTATTTACATATGGAAAGATTAGTCTATTTGCTGAATATCTTTGTAGTACCAAGGAAGGCTCACTGTCTTGGGTTTCTGGCCTCCTCCTCCACACTGGTTTGATTTATGATCTTTTTTAGGACTTATTTATTTCACGTAGGAGGACAGCATTGTTGCTGTTCATGTCCTATAAAGGTTGGATTTTTTAAAGAGGAGAGAAGTTTTGTTTATGTTTTCTTTTTTTTTTTTTTTTGAGACATTTTCAACTTTGTCGCCTTCGGTAGAGTACTATGGGGTCATAGCTCACAGCAACCTTAAACTCTTGGGCTCAAGTGATTCTCTGCCTCAGCCTCCCAAGTAGCTGGGACAATAGGCACCCACCACAGAACCTGGCTATTTTTAGAGATGGGGTCTCACTCGTGCTCAGGCTGGTCTCAAACCTGTGAGCTCAGGCGATTCACCCACCTTAGCCTCCCAGAGTGGTGTTGGGATTACAGGCATGAGCCACCTAGCCTGGCTCTTCCCGTTCTATTTTTTTTTTTTTTTTGAGACAGAGTCTCACTGTGTCACCCTCAGTAGAGTGCTGTAGCGTCACAGCTCACAGCAACCTCAAACTTTTGGCCTTAAGTGATTCTCTTGCCTCAGCCTCCCAAGTAGCTGAGACTACCAGCAGCCACCAAAATGCCTGGCTATATTTTTGTTGCAGTTGTCACTGTTGTTTAGCTGGCTTGGGCCGGGTTTGAACCCTTCACCCTCGGTGCATATGGCCGGCGCCGTAACCACTGTGCCACAGTTGCCAAGCCTGTTTTTTTTTTTTTTGAGACAGTCTAACTCTATTGCCCTGGGTAGGGTGCTGTAGTGTCATAGCTCACAGCAACCTCAAACTTGTTGGCTTAAGTGATCCTCTTGCTTCAGCTTCTGGAGTAGGTAGGACTATAGGCTAGTTTTTCTATTTTTAGTAGAGATAGAGTCTGCTCTTGTTCAGGCTGGTCTCTAACTCTTGAGATTACAGGTGTGAGCCACTGCACTCTAAAAGAGAGGAGAATTTTTTATTTTATTTTATTTTATTTTATTTTTTTGTAGAGGTAGATTCTCACTTTATTGCCCTCCATAGAGTGCTGTAGTGTCACATAGCTCACAGCAACCTCCAGCTCCTGGGCTTAGGCAATTCTCTTGCCTCAGCCTCCCAAGTAGCTGGGACTACAGGTGCCTGCTACAACACCTGGCTATTTTTTGTTGCAGTTTGGCTGAGTCAGGTTCCCCGCCACCCTTAGTACATGGGGCTGGTGCCCTACTCACTGAGCCACAGGTGCCGCCAAAGAATGTATTTTTTTTTGCAGTTTTATTTTGGCCGGGGCTGGGTTTGAACCTGCCACCTGTGGCATATGGAACTGGCGTCCTACTCCTTTGAGCCACAGGCGCCGCCTTTTTTTTCTTTTCTTTTCTTTTTGAGACAAGAGTCTTACTCTGTCGCCCTCCGTAGAGTGCTGTCGCGTCACAGTTCACAGCAACCTCAAACTCTTTTGGGCTTAAGTGATTCTCTTGCCTCAGCCTCCCAAGTAGCTGAGACTACACGTGCCTGCCACAATGCCCAGCTATTTTTTTGCTGCAGTTGCCGCTGCTGTTTTAGCTGGCCAGGGCCAACCTGCCACCCTCAGTATATGGGGCCGGCACCCTACCTGCTGCCACAGGCACCACACAAGAAGAGAAGTTTTTAATGAAAAGTTCTTTGAGAGCCTTTGGCAGAAAGATACCTTATTCTGCCTACTTGGTTTCTTTTGACTTTTAAAAATCAGGGAACTTTTTTCTTCTTAAGATTCCTTGATTTGGGGCAGCACCTTTGGCTCAGTGGGTAGGGCACTGGCTCCATATACCGAGGGTGACAGGTTTGAACCTGGCCCTAGCCAGCTAAAACATCAGTGGCAACTGCAACAAAAATAGCTGGGCATTGGGACAGGCGCCTGTAGTCCCAGCACCTCCGGAGGCTGAGGCAAGAGAATCGCGCTAGCCCAAGAGCTGGAGGTTGCTGTGAGCTGTGATGCAACGGCATTCTACCGAGGGCTATATAAGACTCTTTGTCTCTGAAAAATAAAAAAAAAAACCAAAAATGGATTCCTTAATGTTTTACATATGGCAACTTGACAACTTCCCAGGGAAGTTAAGGTAGTAGTGAATACTATGTTATTTCTGAAATGAATGGAATGTATTTACATATGTGGCCCTTCATCTTTGTCTTAGAAAACTGAAGTATAGAAAAATCTTTGGTAATAGACAAGTTTATAAATCTGATAAAGGAAATCTGGAAAGTATTCTGTATATGAAGTGATAACGAATTCTACCTTATTCACAAAGAGTAGAATAAGGTGAGATATATTTAAATTATTACTGTAGATTCTCATTAGACATTATATAGGAATTTTGTTTGGTAGAATGGCTTGTAGAGGGAGGAATTATAGTGATTTGAGGAAACTGTTAACCCAAAGACAAGTAAAACTTTTTGGGATAGAGGTAGCGCTTGGTCAGAACACTGAAGCCACAGCTTCTAGCCTTTGTTCAAACATTTCATCTTCTTTGGGCTTTGCCTTTTTTTTTTGAGACAAAGCCTCAAGCTGTCACCCTGGATAGAGAGCTGTGGCATTACAGCTCACAGCAACCTCCAATTCCTGGGCTCAAGCTAATCTCCTGCCTCCACCTCCCAAGTAGCTGGGACTACAGGTGCCCACCACAACACCCGGCTATTTATTTGGTTGCAGCCGTCATTGTTGTTTGGCGGGCCAGGCTGGAGTCGAACCTGCCAGCTCAGGTGTACGTGGCTGGCGCCTTAGCCGCTTGAGCTCCAGGCGCCGAGCCTAGTTCTGGTTTTTTTAGGGTATGCCAGAGAGCATCTAAGGGTGATTTTAGATTGACTTCCCCTTGTGATTAGATTTTCTGACTTTCCATTGGCTTCTGTAAAGTGACTAAATACACAGTCTAAAGCTATCTGCAACACCTAAGTGCGATCAGATAGAGTTCATGGGTTGGTAATTCTGGAATCAGGGCAATTGTTAGCCCTGTGGTCGAGGACAAATATTTTCAGTTCCTTCTCACATCTTTCCATTTTGGCAAACAGAGTGTCTCAGAATTGAAGGCTTTTGAGTAGCCAAAAGTACTTCTAGAATTCATAGCCCTGGAAGAATTACCTTAACATTGACAATTCTTTATAATTAGAATTTCTTGAAAGTAGCTCTGTTGACTCCAAGATGGAATGAATTTTGGAAAGAAGATGTATTTATCTGCCTGTACAATCATTTAGCCTTTCTTGCAGAGGAGAGGAAAAATTAGTAATGCCTTAAGGTGTATTAATATAAAACTATCTGACCAAGCAGTGGAACTAATCCTCGTTTTACTCCCCAAAATGGAGCTTTTGAGTCCAGATAGAAATGGTAAAAGGTGCCTAGTTTCATTAACTTTCTGGTTTGGGGGTATTTTTGACACTTTGATTTTTTTTTTTTTTTGAGGCAGAGCCTTAAGCTGTCATCCTGGATAGAGTGCTGTGGCATCACAGCTCACAGCAACCTCCAATTCCTAGGCTCAAGTGAGTCTCCTGCCTCTGCCTCCCAAGTAGCTGGGGCTACAGGCACCCACCACAACGCCCGGCCATTTTTTGGTTGCAGCCGTCATTGTTGTTTGGCGGGCCCAGGCTGGATTCGAACCCGCCAGCTCAGGTGTACGTGGCTGGCGCCTTAGCCCATTGAGCCACAGGCGCCGAGCCGACACTTTGATTTTAAAACAAAATGTTTTGCTTTAGAGGAAACAAAGTTAGCCAGGCCAAGTGGCCTTGATGAATAAGAACTAAATTAGTGACTTCTTGGTATTAGGTTAATTGTGTTAGAGGTGATGTGACCTTTTCATGGGTATTGTATGGGGGAAGTTCCTGGGATTTCACAATAATTTATGGACTGTGGGTATTTTGAGGAATAAGGTAGGCGAGGGTGTCTTCTATCTTTTAACCTTGGAAATGTGGGTACATCTGACATTTGTGGTTTCTAGTTCTCAGCTGAGACTTGTGTATAACTCCACTTATTCCTACACTGGGAGGACTAGGCACACCTACTGCTGTGTGTTTTGAGCTGTCTTCTGTTTGAATGCAGCAAAACATACTCTTGCTGATCAACATCTTCCTCTTCCTTTCATTATTTTCCTTTGGCTAAAATGTTCTTTCACCCACATCAGGGTGCTTTATTTGAGAGTAAAGCAACTAAATGACTACAAAAAACATGAATGTGTTTCAATAAATATTACTATCTATGATATTATTAATATTATTATCTATCAAGATTCTCCCAATAGGTTCTTTTTTTTTGGGAGACAGAGTCTCACTATGTCACCCTGGGTAGAGTGTTGGGGTGTCACAGCTTATCGCAACCTCAAACTCTAGGGCTTAAGCGATTCTGTTGCCTCAGCCTCCTAAGTAGCTGGGACTACACTACCGGAGCCCACCATAACGTCTGTTTTTTTTTTTTTTTTTTTTTTTAAAGAGACAGAATCTCAGTTTATAACCCTCGGTAGGGTGCTGTGGCGTCACAGCTCAGAGCAACCTCAAATTCCTGGGCTTAGGTGATTCTCTTGCCTCAGCCTCCTGAGTAGCTGGGACTACAGGCGCCTGCTACAGTACCTGGCTATTTTTGTTGCAGTTTGGCTGGGGCTGGGTTTGAACCCCCAACTCTTGGTATATGGGGCTGGCGCCCTGCCCACTGAGCCACAGGCACCACCCCACCTGGCTATTTTTTTGTTGCAGTTGTCATTGCTGTTTGGCAGGTCCGGGCTGGATTGGAACCCGCCAGCTGGTACATGTGGCTGGTGCCCTAGCCACTGAGCTATAGGCGTCCAGCTGGTATTTTTTTTTTTTTTTCTTGAGACAGAGTTTCATGCTATAACCCTCGGTAGAGTGCTTTGGCATCACAGCTCACAGCAACCTTCAAATCTTGGGCTTAAGTGATTCTCTTGCCTCAGCCTCCCCAGTAGCTGGGACTATAGCCACCCTCAACAATGCCTGGCTATTTTTTGTTTGTAATTGTCATTGTTGTTTAGCAGGCCTGGGCTGGGCTTGAACTCGCCAGCCTTGGTGTATGTGGCTGGCACCCTACCCACTGAGCTACGGGTACCGCCCAATCAGCTCCTCTTTTAAAGCTTTTGTATTCTTTCCACCTACAAACTGTGGAGAGGAATTCAAGTAGCTAGTGATTTCTATCATTCTTATTGGCCAGATTTATTTTATATATAGTGATTTGTGTATGTATGATGATGTTTTCTGTTTCTCCATACACAAGTCTGTTGTGGGTAGGGCTTTCAGCTAATAATGTACTTTGTAAACAGTAGCTGCTTAATATATTGTGTTGAAAGAATCATGTAATAGTAAATATTTTTTTCTAAGCATGTATTTCTTTTTGATTTGACTTTTACATCAGAAGTTGGTAACCCTGTTACCCAAGGGACCTTAGTTCATTCAATTCAGTAAATACTGGTGGTATTTTCTTTTCAGGTGAATTTTCCTTCCTCAGGGATATGGGGGGTATGGAGGAGAGGATAAGGAACAAATTAAAAGCATGTATTCAACCTCTCTGCAAATACATACATACTCTTTCACAGATTCTTTAGTTAACTTTTACAAGCATAGAGTATATAAGATGAATACTAAATTAGCAATGCTATGTTATTATTATACAGGCTTTTTGTTATAATGTAGTTGTAACCAGAGGAATATGACTCTCTGGGCCATCTTCTGGGGCATGGAAACAGATCCTCATTCTATATACACACACAACCAGGCATAATGGTGTTTGGTAAACTAGATTTATTTTTGTTATATTGCTTGCTCAAGCTTTTATTAAACTATATTGTTTATAATTCCTTCTTGTTAACTGTAACTTTGCTGAACCAGAACATCAAAGTTAATTCATTGCATTTTGATTAATGTATGCTGTGATTTTCATTATAGCAAAGCATGAAGAGAAAATAGTTTATTTTCTGTGTTGATACTCTTTGTATATTAACCATATCTATGAAATAATCATTTCCTGGAGTGAAAGGAAAAGGGAACTTGCCCATACTGTGATCTTTGCCCTTTTCTTGTCAGTTTAATAATTAAAAATATCCTGAGATTGGGTGTATGGGTAGATTGAAGTATTTGGTTGCATATTGAGGTGAAGTATTCTTTCTTCTCTCAGTTGAGCTGTTTGCTTCCTGCCTAGGGGATGTGAAACGATTGGTCATGACACAGTCTAGGTACTTTTCACAGTGTTTTTTTTTTTTAATTAAATCATAGCTGTGTACTTTTAATGCAATCATGGGTACAATGTGCTGTTTTTATATACCATTTGAAATATTTTCATCATACTGGTTAACATAGCCTTCACTGCATTTTCTTAGTTATTGTGTTCAGACATTTATAACTCTACACTTAGTAAATTTAACACGTGCCTTTGTAAAATGCACTGTTGGTGTGGTCCCACCCTTTCACAGTTTTATTTGTGAATTTTTAAAGTTTCCTAAGTGATTTGGGAGCTTGTCTTTTACACACTGGGCTCTAGAAGAACTATTATAAGATTATTAATGTAATCGTTGAAGTATACACCTATTATATCATGAATGTGGTGTGGTGTAGGCCAAACCATATGGTTTATATAAATATGTAAACAAATATATGACTTTATTTATAGGTAATAGAGGTAACATAGGAAACCATACTGTTTGTGTATGAACATATATGCTGTTCCTGTATTATGCAGAAAAGCCTGATTCACCCTAGGCATTTAATCATTTTCTAAGCAACCTTATTAATCTGTTAGGTTTTATGAAGATAGTAGAGAAGTTGTTTCCTTTGGCCCTGTGCCAGTAACTTGAAATGGGAAAATATAAAGAAAACTTTGCTTTTAGATTCAGGAAGGGATGTGCATCAAAGAAAGGATTAGGGTACAGCTTCTTCAGGCTTATTTAATATGGCAACATGGAGTTCGAGGGACTAAGAGTATTTCTGAATGTTTTTTTGAAGGACTTGGTTTATGAAAGAATGAATGGTATCTTTTATGTGCTTGGCTTCCAGACTGAAGTTGTTGACAGTGGTTATGTTCTTTGTTGTGTAAAAAACACGGGAAACCCCTGTGCATTTTGGAGTTTGACAGCAGTCATCAACTGAAGAGCCCACGATTCGCAATTTTATTTTATTTATTTATTTATTTTTTGAGACAGAGCCTCAAGCTGTCACCCTGGATAGAGTGCTGTGGCATCACAGCTCACAGCAACTTCCAATTCCTGGGCTTAAGTGAGTCTCTTGCCTCTGCCTCCCAAGTAGCTGGGACCACAGGCGCCCGCTACAGCGCCCGGCCATTTTTTGGTTGCAGCAGTTATTCTTGTTTGGCGGCCTGGACTGGATTCGAACCCGCCAGCTCAGGTGTACATGGCTGGCGCCTTAACCCATTGAGCCACAGGCACCAAGCCTTGATTTGCAATTTTAATTTGTGATTGTCCTATAATTTAAGAGCTACCAAATTCTTTTATTTTTTATTTTTTATTTTTTTTTAATTTTTAATTTTTTTTTTTTTGAGACAGAGCCTCAAGCTGTCACCTTGGGTAGAGTGCCGTGGCATCACAGCTCACAGCAACCTCCAATTCTGGGCTCAAGCGAGTCTCCTGCCTCTGCCTCCCAAGTAGCTGGGACCACAGGCGTCCGCCACAACGCCTGGCCATTTATTTTTTGGTTGCAGCCGTCGTTGTTGTTTGGCGGGCCCAGGCTGGATTTGAACCCGCCAGCTCAGGTGTACGTGGCTAGCGCCTTAGCCCGTTGAGCCACAGGCGCCGAGCCTATTTTTTATTTTTTTGTAGAGACAAGAGTCTCACTTTATTGCCCTTGGTAGAGTGCTGTGGCGTTACACAGCTCACAGCAACCTCCAACTCCTGGGCTCAGGCAATTCTCTTGCCTCAGCCTCCTGAGTAGCTGGGACTATAGGCGCCTACCACAACGCCTGGCTATTTTTTTGTTGCAGTTTGGCCGAGTTTGAACCTGCCACCCTTGGTATATGGGGCTGATGTCCTACCCACTGAGCCATAGGCACCGCCCCCAAATTCTTTTTTTGAGAGAGAGTCTTACTATGTCCCCTCGGTAGAGTGCTGGGGTGTCACAGTTCAAGGCAACCTCAAACTCTTGGGCTTAAACGATTTTCTTGCCTCAGCCTCTCAAGTAGCTGGGACTATAGGCACCCGCCACATCGCCTGGCAATTTTCTTTTTTTGGGGTTGTAGTTGTCATTGTTGTTTGGAAGGCCCGGGCTGGGTTCAAACCTGCCAGCTCCAGTGTATGTGGCTGGCACCGTAACCACAGAGCTGCAGGTGCCAAGCCAGAGCTACCAAATTCTTCCTTCTACTTGATTGCTCTTTTTGCTTTTACTTTTCTCCAGCAACCCACTGCAAATTTTCAGAGCAACAATAATACTCTTTGGACTTACAAAACTTAAAAGTTGTGATACCATGTACACTTTCATACTGGGATCCATTTTGAACTATCTTTTATACTTAGCTGACTCTGCTGAATAGGTTAAAAGAACAAAATTAATTAATTTAATTAAAAGAACTTTGGTGGTAGACTGGCTTATGTATAGTTAGTGATTTCATTCTTAATCATCATAATGAGCTATGACTCTTAACTTTTAAATTATATGACTTCTTTTTCTTTTTAAAAACATGCAGTGAAAGCTGAGAGAGTCCTCTAAACCACAATTCCTTCCTTGCCTTCACTTTCATAGGTCCCTTCTTTGACCATTTCATGCCTTAAGTACTGCCAGATCCTCTTTGTTTGCTTAGACTCTTGGCATCCTTTGCTTTCCCTCACCCCATTTTGTGGAGGAACATCAGATAATCTTTAAAAATACATTTTATGATGATACTCCCTGTTGCTGCCTGTTGGATTAGAGCTCACCTCCTTGGTGCTCTAAACAATGGCACTGGCACCAGTTGTGCCTTTTCACCCTCTCCTGCTGTCTTCTGTTGCTGGGTAGTCTCCAGGTGGGCACCTGCTCTGCCTGCTTTGTCTTTTACCTTTTATCATTGTAGAAGGTCCTTTGCATTGTCTTGCCCACTCTAAATATCACCCCTTCCTTTAAGGCAGTCTTGACCATTCCAATCCCAGGTTCATGTCTTCATTGGTGGTCATTTATTGTTCTTTCTTCATCTGTAGCAGGTTGTGAAGTTTAACAGTCTGACCAAAAGAAGATGCAGAATTAAAGGTCCAGATTAAAGAGGATGCAGGATACTTCTTTAATGAGTAGCTGTATGAATGGGAAGTGAAAATTTGGACAGTCATATTTCTTAGCTGCCCATTAGGCAGTGTGCTTATCTTGAAATATCTTACAATAGACCACACCTATAGTCTTAGCACTTTGGCAGGCGGGAGGTAGAGGAGGGAGGATTGCTTGAGACCAGGAGTTTTGAGACCAGCCCAGGCAACAAAACGAGGCTTCATTTCTACTAAAATAAAAAAAATACTTTGTCTTTGGGGGCTGAGGAAGGTGGATTGCTTGAATGAGCTCGGGAGTTGGACAACAGCCTGAGCAAGAGTGAGACCCCATCTCTACTAAAAAACAAATAGAAAAACTAGCCTGGCATTGTGGCAGGCTCCTGTGGTCCCAGCTACTTGGGAGGCTGAGGCAAGAGGATTGCTTCAGCCCAAGAGTTTGAGGTTGCTGTGAGTTATGACTCCACGGCACTCTGCCCAGGGCAACAAAGTAAGACTGGCTCAAAAACCCCCCTCAAAACAAACAAACAAAAACAACCTTGTAATTGTATCAGTTTGATCCTTGTTTTTCTTTTTAATCTTTCAAGTTCTTTCACAGCAAAGAATGTCTTTTATTATTTTGTATTATTTCCAGTAGTAGCTAATGCAGGCGGTGCATTTTAGGGTATGTGTAAGTAGTATTTTTGTAGATATTAGTACTTCAGATGCTGAAACGTTTACTTTTTCAATGGTGAGAAAAGCATTGTTTTTTTTTTCAATTTTTGGCCGGGCCAGGTTCGAACCCGCCACCTCCGGTATATGGGGCCGGCATCCTACTCCTTTGAGCCACAGGCACCACCTAGCAGTGTTGTTTTTTTAGAAGTGGGAGAGAAGATCAGGTCACCTCATCTTGACCAGCCATAAGTGATCGTGTGATTTCATCCCTGGGAAGGGAAGTGTTGGTTTTTTGGTTTTTTTTTTTTTCGGTTTTTGGCTGGGACTGGGTTTGAACCTGCCACCTCCAGCATATGGGGCTGGCGCCCTACTCCTTTGAGCCATAGGCGCAGCCCTGGGGGGAAAGTGTTATTTGAAGGTGTCAGATAACCGCTATTAGCAGTGCCTAATAACCCAAGAAAAGTTTTAAAAATCTGTTAGTCATATAATACATAATTATGCAACAAATTAAACTTTTCTTTTTTATAAGGAGTATATTAGATTTTAGTCACAGAAATGGAGACCATTACTATGGAACTGTTTTCTGTCGTAACCATTTGCCACGACAGGGTAAAAATTTTAAGCAATAATTATTAGATCAGATTGTGATGATGCCTGATAGAGATATATGAAAAAAAATTATAGCAGATGTTAATTTTTATTTATTTATTTATTTATTTATTTATTTATTTATTTATTTATTTATTTATTTTGAGACAAGAGTCTCCCTATGTCCGCCCTCACAGCAACCTCACCAGCTTATAGCAATCTTAAACTCTTAGGCACAAGCGATTGTCTTGCTTCAGTTTCCCACGTAGCTGGGGTTACAGGTGCCTGCCACGATGCCTGGCTATTTTTAGTCTTGCTCTTGTTCAGGCTGGTCTTGAACACCTGAGCTTAGGCAATCCACCTGCCTTAGCCTCCCAAAGTGCTAGGATTGTAAGTATGAGCCACCTTGCCCGGCCCTTAGGCAGTTTTTTTTTCTTCTTTTGTGATTTGAATAAAATGAAAGGAAACAAACGAGAATAAAAATATTTTATCTAAAAATAATCTTTAGGCTGGACATGGTGGTTCACATTTGTAAATCCTAGTACTCTGGGAGGCTGAGGTATGGGGATCCCTTGACCCTCAGGGAGTTTGAGACCAACCTGAGGAAGAACAAGTCTCCATCTTTACTAAAAATAGAAAAATTAGCCGGGTGTGGTGGAGGGGACCTGTGGTTCCAGCTACTTGGGAGGATGAGGCAGAGAAGCCCAAGGTTTTGAGATTGCTGTGAGCTAAGCTGAGGCCATGGCACTCTAACCTGGGAGTAGAGCAAGGTCTGTTGCCCCCCTAAAAAAGTCTTTCCATGAGTATTGAGTAACTTGAATAAAGAGAATGCAGGATACTTACTTAATGAGTAGCTATATGAATGGGAAGTGAAAATTTGGACATATTTCTAAGCTGAAAGAGTAGATGAAAACTAAAGAAAAAAAATCTTTGCTTTGTATATTTATTTTCAATTAAAAAGTAACTGGCCTACAGTAAAACCACTGAGCATTTTAAATATTTCTTATTTAAACTTCAGTTTTCAAATTGAAAAATTCTGTTATTTCAGGTTGAGTGTTCCTTTTCTGAAATGCTTGGGACCAGAGTGTTTTGCATTTTTTTTTTTTTTTTTTTTAAATTTTGGAGTATTTGTTGTTGACCATCCTAGTGCAGAAATGTGAAGTGCTCCAGTGAATTTTTTTTTTTTTTTTGTAGAGATAAGAGTCTCACTTTATCGCCCTCAGTAGAGTGCTGTGGCATCACACAGCTCACAGCAACCTCCAACTCCTGGGCTTAGGCTATTCTCTTGGCTCAGCCTCTTGAGTAGCTGGGACCATAGGCGTCCGCCACAATGCCCAGCTATTTTTCTGTTTTTTTTTTTTGCAGTGTGGCCGAGGCCGGCTTTGAACCCGCCACCTTTGGAATATGGGGCCTGCGCCCTTCTCAATGAGCTACAGGCGCCACCCTGAATATTTTTTTTGAATATGACATTGGTGTTCAAAAAATTTCAGAGTTTGGAGCATTTCAAATTGTGGAATTTGGGATTACAGATATTCAACATGTGTCTGCTTCCTTAATATTTGAAACTTAAGATATGAGTTCCTTTCCTTCCCTTTCCTTTTTTTTCCGAGACCTGGATAAGAGTGTTGTGGCATCATAGCTCACAGCAACCTCCAACTCTTGGGCTCAAGCAATTCTTCTGCCTCAGGTTTTCTATTTTTAGTAGAAATGGGGTCTAGAGTTTTGCTCGTGCTGGTCTGAAACTCGTGAGCTCAAGCAATCCACCCTCCTTGGCCTCCCAGAGTGCTAGGATTACAGGCATGAGCCACCGCCTGAGTTCTTTTCTTTTTTTTGTTTTTATTTTTGAGCCACAACACCCAGCAATTTTTTCTTAACTATTTTTAGTAGAGACGGGGTCTGCTCTTGCTCAGGCTGGTCTTGAGCTCCGTGAGTCCACCAGCTTTAGCCTCCCAGAGTGCTAAGATTACAGTCATGAGCCACTGCCAGGCCATGAGTTCTTTTCTTAAAATTACCACTATTTTTTATCATTTTGAAATTATGCTGAAGTGAAGTTTATCTGCTTAAGAGGAACTGCCTTATTTATAGTGAATTCTAGACCACCATAATCAATATTTATCAGAAATAAGTTGTAAACCATAACAAAGAGAGTGTGTATGTGTGTGTGTTTGTGTGTATTTTATTTCCCCTACTCTCCAACCGGAGTCTTACTCTGTTGCCCAGGTTAGAGCACCCTGGTATCAGCCTAGCTTATGGCAACCTCAAACTCCTGGGTTCAAGTGGTCCTCCTACCTCAGCATCCCGAGTAGCTGGGAGTACTACAGGTGCCTGCCACAATACCTGGCTAATTTTTTATATTTTTAGTGGAGATTGGGGGGTGGTGGGTCTCGTGTTTGGTCAGGTTGGTCTTGAACTCTTTTTTTTTTTTTTTTTGGTGAGACAGAGTCTCAAGCTGTTGCCCTGAGTAGAGTGCTGTGACGTCACAGCTCATAGCAACATCAGACTCTTGGACTTATGCGATTCTCTTGCCTCAGCCTCCTAAGTACCTGGGACTACAGGTGCCCATCACAATGCCCGGCTATTTTTTGATTGTAGTTGTCGTTGTTTTAGCTGGCCTGGGCTGGATTTGAACCCACCAGCTCCGGTGTATGTGGCTGACGCCCTAGTTGCTGAGCTGCAGACCGAGCCTGGTCTTGAACTCTTGAGCTCAAGGGTCCTCCCAGTTTGACCTCCCAGAGTGCTAGGATTACAGGTATAAGCCACTGTGCCCAGCCCAAAATGTATATTTTGTAAAGTAATTCAAAATTCCCCCACACCAACAGGCACCTTTCTTTTGTTATTTTTCTTCCCAGTCTTGATCCATAATGGAAGAGTGCATAAGGAGAAGCTGTCTTTACATGCATAGTTTTGTATTCTAGTTATAACTAATAATGTTAATATAATGTTATAACAATAATGTTAATGTTATTTTATAAATGTTATACATAGTCATGACTTTGTTTAAATTTGGATTTTTTTGTTGAAATAAATACTCAGTAATGAATATGGCTCTTCTTTTTGAGGGAGGGAACAGGTTCTTGCTGTGTTTGGAGAGGTGAACAGGTTCTTGCTGTGTTGCTCAGACTAAAATGTAGTGTAGTCATCATAGAGCACTGCAACATCAAAGCCCTTGGGCTCAAAAAGTCCTTCTGCCTCAGCTTCCCAAGTAGCTGGTACAATAGGCCTGCACCACCATGCCTGGTTAATTTTTCTTTTTTCTTTTTCTTTTTTTTGTAGTTCTTGTTGTGTCGCTCAGACTGGTCTCCAACTCTTGGCCTCAAGAGATCCTCCTGCTTTGGCCTCCCAGGGTGCTAGGATTATAGGCATGAGCTGTTGTGCATGGCTTAGAGTATGACACTTCATATATTTTCTGAGACATTTACTGAAGAATTATGCTAATAGTAAATTCAGCTTGCTTTATTTATTTATTTATTTATTTATTTTTTGCAGTTTTTGGCTGGGGCTGGGTTTGAACCCACCACCTCCGGCATATGGGGCCAGCGCCCTACTCCTTTGAGCCACAGTGCCGCCTGGACTTGATTTATTTTTAAGACTTATAAAGTATATTGATCTATGCTTTTTTTTTTTTTCTTGAGGCAAGCTATTGCCCAGGGTAGAGTGCCATGGTGTCATCATATCTCACAGCAACCTCCAACTCCTGGGCTCAAGCTATCCTCTTACCGTAGTTTTTTTATTTTTTAGTAGAGACAGGATTTCACTCTTGCTTAGGCTAGTCTTGAACCTATGAGTTCAAGCTGTTGTCTATGCCCCCTGCGCCCACACTCCCCCCCACCCCACAGCCTCCCAGAGTGCTAGGTTT
>CAUYRH010049362.1:0-22777 GCA_963574655.1 Perodicticus potto | reverse complement strand
GAGACAGAGCCTCAAGCTGTCACCCTGGATACAGTGCTGTGGCATCACAGCTCACAGCAACCTCCAATTCCTGGGCTCAAGCGAGTCTCTTGCCTCCGCCTCCCAAGTAGCTGGGACTACAGGCGCCCGTCACAACGCCCGGCCATTTTTTTTAGTTGCAGCTGTCATTGTTGTTTGGCAGGCCGGGCTGGATTTGAACCCACCAGCTCAGATGTACGTGGCTGGCGCCTTAGCCCATTGAGCCACAGGCGCCGAGCCACATTTCAGATTTTAAATGGTGTGCAAATGATACAATTGGTGGTATAACATATAATAAATATGATAAAGCGATGGGGGAAGAAGTACGGGAAGGCAGAGGCTACATTAGCGTAGTCAGAGGAGGACCCTTAAAGGGGACAATGAGCTTAAAACTTTAGGATGCGAAAGGTAGGAGGAAGTGTTTTCCAGGTTCAGGCCAAGGAAACGGCGTGGGCAGAAACCCCGAGGCAAGAACTACCTGCATTCCTTGGAGAAATGCAAAGGTTGGCAGAGCAGAAGGTTAATGAGGAAAGGGGTCTAGGGCAAGGACTCAAGCACCACGGCGACCTGCGGGAAGAATTTAGGCGAAGGAGGAAACCCAATACGATTCAACAGAGGAAGGTTCTGAAAGGTCAAGGCTGTCCAGCTCTCCAGTGCGTGCTCTTTCCACACCACTAAGCTGCCCGGCTCATGGCGCGGGGGCGAGGCGACCAGTCAAGACGAGTTCCAGGCCCAAGGGCCAAAGGGCCCGTTCGGCGGGGGTGGGGAGTGAAATCTGGGTGTAGCAAGCGTTTGAGGTAGCTCTGACCAGTAGTTCTACCGGTCCCCAGAATCACCCCCACCTTTTAGTTCGCGTTAGTGCCCCCCAGCCCGCGGCACCACCGCCCTGGGGCTTCCTGGTTTGGTTCTTTCATCGGAGGAGGCGGATCCGTCTACCAAAAGTTCGGAATGAGACCGATGAGGAGACGAGGTAAATTATAGTTAGGGCGAAGTCCTATGGAAAACAGCACTTTTTACTTTTGCCCTGTCTTCCTCCCACAGCTTTCCAGAAACTATTTGTTTCCTGGTACGGTTTCTAAGTCACCCCCTCCAACAGCGAGCCTATTGGTTTGGCCCCTCAATCCAGATTGGCTGAAGGTTTACGCCTCGGCCGGGGATTGAGGGACGTTGGTTCCTTACATATGCCCCGCGCTCATTGGTTCGTTTTCCCCGCTCCTGGGCGGAGTGGTTAGGAACAGTTTCCACCCCCTTGTTTACGGAGCGCGTAGTTGTAGCGCTCTCAGAGGATTGGGGCTGTCTCCAAAGTTCAGTATTTAGCTCCTCGGGCCAATTGGGTCCTCGCTCCACCCTCACCCTCCCCATTGCACGCCTTCTCCGTGGTACGGCCCATATCTTTAGAGCTGCAGCGTGTGCGAGCGCCCGTCGCGTTCTTCCTCCCGCGCTCGCCGGAGTGCTTCCCCTCGAGGGCGCGCTTGGTACGGTCCGCGCCGCCTCCTTCCCTCGCTGGGGTGGCTGCCTCCCCTCCCCCGCCGCCGGCCGCGCTTGGTGCCGCCCGGGAGAACCAGGTCATCGGTCGGTTCCCGTGAAAACAAAAACAATCGGCGGCGCCGCCGCGGGCACCCGAACGCCGCGAGCGGGGGCCAGGGACGTGGGACCGGGTAGGAAGAACGAGAAGGAGCGGCGGCAACGCGCCGGGGGGCCGGGGCGCCATGGGGCAGGCGGGCACTGGCTGCGCTGGGCTCCCCCGGCGCCGTGGCTAACTCGCCCGCCGCCTCGGCTGCCTCAGCCGCTCGCGCCGCCCGCCTGGGGGACCAGGAACAGGACGCGGCCTTGGCGGGGCCCGGGTCGAACGGCTGCGGACACCCGGGCGCCGGGGAGCCGAGCGCCGCCGCCTCCGGCATGGATCAGTGCGTGACGGTGGAGCGCGAGCTAGAGAAGGTGCTGCACAAGTTCTCGGGCTACGGGCAGCTGTGCGAGCGCGGCCTGGAGGAGCTCATCGACTACACGGGCGGCCTCAAGCACGAGATTCTGCAGAGCCACGGTAAGGCGCTCGGGTGGGCGCGCGCGGTAGGGCCCACCGCCCCAGCGCCAGCCCCGCGGCGGGGACCCCCCACCCACTCTCGCGCCTAGGGCCCGGCCGGGTCTCCCGTCGGACCCCTATCACTTTTCCTCGTCATCTCGCCGGGTTACCTCGAACCTGCCGCGATCTCGCTGTTAATTCAGAATGAGCGCGAACCACCCGGAAACCCGGCCAAACCCGGGGGGAGACGTCCCTAGCACCTGCGAACTGCCGCCCTCTCTGGGTGGGCGCCCCTTGTCCCCAACTGGACCCGGGGGTCTCACGTGGTCCTCCCGGCGCGGTCCTGGGGCGGGAGGTGCTCGAAATGCTTTCGGCTAAGAATTGGGGGTCAGTGCTGGAAGCTCCTTTCCTCTGCCTCGCCCCGCATCCTTACCCGGGGGGACTTTTCTCTGGTCGTCTTTTTATTTTGGAAAGTCGAGTGTTATTCTTAGCCGCGGCTTAATAGAACAGCCCCTCCTGCAACTTCAAATTTTGACTGCTGTGTGGAAGCAGCTCTTCTGAACAGCAGCAGCCCCTGACATGGTTCCTAGGAAAGCAACTGAATCAAACTGTTAAGCTCTCCTGGTGTAACCTCTGAGGAGAGTGAGGACAGGCGACCTTTCCTGAGCGAATTGTGGCACGAGTTGTTACTTGGCCTTACCTACTTAAAATTTTCCTTTCAGAAAATAGATTTTTCTATTATAAAGTGTTTCACCTAGGTTATTTTGTTACTGCCCCAGGCCCTGGGAACGGGTACTACAAAGTTAATTTAACTTGGGGAGGCTAATTGAGAAGAGGTTTTGGGTTTTTTATTTTTAAGGTAACATCAAATGTTTAGTATCTTTACATTAAAATTGTCACAGTAATGATTTCTTTTGATCAAGGAGTAAAGGACTTCTTATTTAATGGATTTATTCAAGAGGTTGTTGAGGGGGGAGTTGTGGGGGGGGTCCTAACTTGTACAGAAATATACATAAAAGGTTCGGTAGTCAGGGAGAAATGCAGATATTTGTAGCAGCTGAGGTGAGGGCAATGGCATTGGCCAAGCTTCTCCCCTCCATATTTTTCACACCTTGCTTTCCCATACTACGTTTCATTTGAGGGTGAGCGCTTGTTATGGTAAGGGGGTGTTAACAGCTATGTCTCATTCTGAGCGCTGCAGTCAGTTTGGAACTCTGAGAAACAAACAAACCTGCACCAGCCTGAGCAAGACCGAGACCTCCGTTTTTTACTAAAAATGGGGGGGGGGCACCTTGGGGGGGGATCTAGTTGGACGTTGTGGTAGTCCCAGCTACCTGAGAGGCTGAGGCAAGAGGATCACTTGAGTCCAGGAGTTTGAGGTTGCTGTGAGCTACCACAACACATTACTCAGCTCAGGGCAATAGAGTGAGACTCTCTCTCTACCAAAAAAAGAAAAAAGAAAAAACCAAACCTACAACCATAGCAGGTAAAGTATTAATATAGAAAAACTATGTTGGGAGAATGAGATCCAAAGCTCATTCTGGAGTTCACTCTGGAGGGCTCATGCTAAAATACCCCGCTGATTTTTTTTCTGTTGGGACAGAAAAACTAGGAGCTGCAATGTTAGTATGGGAAAAAGGAGCAGACCTTGGTGGCTACCTGTGACAGGGAATTTGACTTGGTAGTGAAGATACAGTTGGTAGAAATGAAGTGGAGGTAGAATAGACTGGGATTCCTGGAAAGACTTTGATTTTGCACAGTGGAGGAGATGCAAGGAGGAAAGATAATAAGGTCTATCCACAACCTTGAATTTCTCTTGGAGAATGGAGGGCCAGGGTTTAGAGAAAAAGAGAGAGGTTGGTCTCTTAATTGGCTGTTGGGATTCAGTAATTCTTTGTACTTAAGGTTTCATAGGGTTGTTAAAACAAACTGGATTACTAGGGGTTAAGAAGAAAGATAAGCAAACTGACATAATAAGGGAAACCAAGGCTGCTCCTTTAAGGTGGTGGAAGGTATTGTTCCCCTTCTCCTAAGGAAATCTTTGTTTTGTAAAAGGAGTGAACCAGTGGGAGAAAAGAATGAATGAAGTACCTAGACTTGGAGAGTGGTAGGGACATTTTCTTTTTAGGGACCGTGTCAAAGATTGAGGGGTTAGATAGGCAGGGCTTGAAAGGGGAATGGAAAGTAAACTTCATTTTTTCTGTATGGGACAGGATATTAATTGAAGGAGGATGTAATGGTAAGCTTTGTTTGGGGGAATTTAAGGCCAATCTCAGATGAATAAAATGATTGTAAGGAGTTAGCAAAGCTGGAATTTTAGACCTCTTTGCTTGGTATCAGGAAACTTTTCTAGAAATATGTGGTCTGACAGGAATTAACCATACAGTATACTATACTGTTAAAATAGTCTGACTTGGTTAGTTATATGTGTTCCTTTCTCAGCCTTTTAATTTTTTTTTCTCTTGAGACAGAATCTCTCTCTTATTGTTCAGGCTTCAGTGCCATGGCATTAGCCTATCTTAAAGCAACCTTAAACTCTTGGGTTCAAGTGGTCCTCCTCTCTCAGCCTTCTGAGTAGTTGGGACTGGAGGGCTCGTGCTAAAATACTAGCCTGATTTTTCCATTTTTAGTAGAGACAGAGTATCATTCTTGCTCAGGCTGGTGTTGAACTTCTGAGTTCAAGGAATCTATGTGCCTCATCCTCCCAGGGTGATAGAATTACAGGTGTGAGGCCACTGCCCCATCCAGCCTCCTAATCTTTACCCTTTTTTCTTCCACATTGCCAGTCTTATTTTCTTTAATTTCATAATAATATAGTTCAATGATTGAAGGTAGTTATAAACAGTGACAAAGATAAATACCGCAAGTGCCAGTTCTAGTTTCCAAAATTAAATCTGTCTTCTTTCTTTTAGTGTTCTTTTGTGTGAAGGTAAACATGCTTTGGTATCTGGGTTTTGGTATTTTTCAAAGTGGATAATTTCTAAATTAAACTTCTCTGTAGGCGATGTGGTAGATATATACATACATATATATGTGTGTGTGTGTGTGTGTGTGTGTGTGTATTTATTTAAAGACAGAGGCTCATTTTATCACCCTCTGTTGAGTGCTGTGGCGTCACAGCTCACAACCTCCAGCTCTTGGGCTTAGGCGATTGATTCTCTTGCCTCAGCCTCCTGAGTAGCTGGGACTATAGGCGCCCGCCACAACACTTGGCTATTTTTTTGTTGCAGTTGGCTGGGGCCAGGTTCAAACCTGCCGCCCCTATGTGGTGGATATTACATTGAATCTTAAATATATTCCTCTCAAGGTATGTCTACTGAAACTAAGTTTGGAATTCCATTATCAAGTTTAAAGGGAAATTTTCAGGCCTTCTGAATGCACCTGTCTGGGCAAGTGATTTAGTGGGCTCCTATGGAGAGAGAGCCTCTGTTAGGGCTTTGGATCTCATTCTCCCAGCTTATGTGTGGTAATACTCTCTAAAGAATGTGGTATGAATAAAGAAGAATCTTAGGGACTATACAGATCTAACAAGGTCTTATATAGAACACACCATTGCATCATACTGGTGAGTGACTGCCTGCTTTAAAGCGACCTTTAGGTGTAAAATTTATGTTTACATTTCTTTCTCTCTGAAGTTGTGAATAAATATAAAAAAAGTATTCCTTTCCTCATGCTGATGGATTTGGTTACAGGTAGATTAAATGGCAAATGACATAGTTCTGTGCCTGTGGCTCAAGCAGCTAAGGCACCAGCCACATACACCTGAGCTGGCGGGTTTGAATCCATCCTGGGCCCGCCAAACAACAATGATGGCTGCAACAAAAAAATAGCCGGGCGTTGTGGCGGGCGCCTGTAGTCCTAGCTTCTTGGGAGTCTGAGGCAGGAGAATCACTTGAGCCCAGGAATTGGAGGTTGCTGTGGGCTGTGATGCCACAGCACTCAACCCAGGGCGACAGCTTGAGGCTCTGTCTCAAAAAAAAAAAAAATTAAATAAATAAATAAATAAATGGCAAAGGACACACTAATCCACCAGGTATGAGTGACCATCTAATACTACCGTCATACCCCCAAAAGTAAGTACATGAAGAAACTGGCATTTTAATTTTTATTTTATTTTTTTTGTTGAGACAGAGCCTCAAGCGTCGCCCTGGATAGAGTGCCATGGCATCACAGCTCACAGTAATCTCCAATTCCTGGGCTCGAGCAAGTCTCTTGCCTCAGACTCCCAAGTAGCTGGGACTACAGGCGCCCGCCACAACACCCGGCCATTTTTTGGTTGCAGCCGTCATTGTTGTTTGGCGGGCCTGGGCTGGATTCGAACCCGCCAGCTCAGGTGTACGTGTGTACGTGGCTGGCGCCTTAGCCCATTGAGCCACAGGCGCCGAGCCAGAAACTGGCATTTTTAAAGACATGATTATTGGTAAGAGAAATTTTATATGAAAGAATTCCAGGCTATACAGAGGCAATTTAGAGCAGCTGAGAAATTTTAGGGTTCATTACTGTAGGACCATTTCCAGGCTGGCTGCTGCCATGTTAATCTCCATTGGGTAGTATTTATATCCTGGAATAAGGGTGGTGAGAGCAATGGGCTTAAACTCCATTTACTTATGATTAGTTTCTACCACAAACTATCTTCTGTAGTTTGAGCAGTGTTGTTTTTGCGACATACAGTCCAACTTAGTCTTGAAAGAAGATTGGTGTGTCTCTGTTGACCAGTCTTGTCTGCTGAATCACAAGCATCCTCATCATTTTGTTGAGCTGGTTGCAGTAGACATCTGCTGTAATTGATTGACCTGGTTTCATGAACTTCTAGTGGATAATACTAGCACTGGACCGCCAAACAGATGCCATTAGCTTTTTTTGATGAATATTCAATTTGGATTGTGTTTCAGCACTTGATATTTATCCAAGCATCATGCTGAACAAACACTTGTGGTTGTCTAAAATAATTCATTTTTCATCACATGTAACAGTATGGTGTAGAAATGGTTTCTCTTTATTTTGCAACAACAAAGGCAAGCTTCAAGATGACACCTCCTCTTCTGACACTTGTTTAATTCATGCACAACCTATCTATCCAGTTTCTTTACCTTGCCAGTTTGTTTCAAATGATCTAATATTGTTGGAATAATAACTTCAAACCTTGCTGCTAATTCACGTGTAGGTTGAGATGGTTCACTTCCTCTCCAGCTTTCAGGTCATCATTATCTTCCATGGTCTCAGGTCACCCGCATGGCTCATTTTTAAGATTAAAATCACCAGAATGGGTTGGAAGTGGTGGCTCACATCTGTAATCCTAGCGCTCTGGGAGGTCAAGGTAGGAGGATCGCTTGAGCTCAGGAGTTCAAGACCAGCCTGAGTGGAGTGAGACTCCATCTCTACTAAAAATAGAAAAATCAGTTGGGCATTGTATTGAGTGCCTATAGTCCCAGCTACTCAGGGGGCTGAGGCAGGAAGATCACTTGAACCCAGGAGTTTGAGGTTGCAGTTAATTAGGCTGACACCATGCCACTCTAGCTTGGGCAACAGAGTAAGACTCTATCTCAACAACAACAAAAAAACCCAAAGTCACCAGAATATAATTTCTTAAACTGTTGATATACTATGCATTCATTAGCTACATCTGTCCCAAACACTTAGTTGATATTTCAGACTGTACCACATTGGTTCCAGGACAGAACTCATATCCAAAATTAACGTGGATTTTTGAGTTAACCATGGTTCACAAAACTTGCTGTAAAAAAAATTTGAAAGATAATCATAAACCAAGATGTGCATTTGAAAGAATGAGGATATACCTTTTCAATAAAAATATTTTAGGTGATAAGAATAATAGGATAGTGTTGGTGTTTCCAGTTGGGTTTAAAAGTGGATTTAACTTTGTTAGCCATAGGTTTACTTGGGAGATAATTTTTGTTATTTGGCACCTTATTCATTTATATTGATATATTATTAAGTGTTTTGGTTTCAGGTGACATAATAGTTTTAATTAAAATTGGAATGTCCCCATAAATGCATCAATGTACAAAGTTATGATTTAATAAAAATCAATTTAAAAAAAAGTAAAATTGGAATGTGTTGACACATAACTAAATAGACTAAAATTAGGCCTGGGTGGCTCCAGGGCTACAGAAGATGTCATCAGGACCAATTGTGTTCTCTGCCTCTTTCAGTTGTGCTTTCTATGGTTGGCTTCATTCTCTGGGGAGTATTCTCTACATGCAGGTGAAGATGGCCAATGGAACTCAAAAGACAGGAAAATGGTCCTTTTCTATTTTGTAACAGTGTTTCCAGAGAGTATCTGTATTATCCTCTTTGGGGGGGTCTCTCCCTGAATCAGTAAGGGAGCCAGGGCATGGATTCCTCTGGTCACCTTGAGCTGTTCTCACCCAGCATCATATGTATGGCCAATATGATCCACTGTTCAGCAGGTGGAGCAGAGACAATTCTAGAAAGGGACACCTACACCCAGACAGCAGTGATAAATCTCTGTTATAGTTAAAGAGCTATGTGTTGCATCAATAAAATGTTCTGTGTTCCTGACTGGCCCAACCTTTACTTCTCAGCATTTGCTTTGCTTCCTAACTAGAATGTTTTAATGTTCGTATAATTCAGATATTGAGTTAGTATAACTTGATCTATAGACCAGAGAATACAACTTGCTTCGTGTTACTTTTGGGAACTTGTTTGAAACTACTTAAATGCTTGGCATAAGAGAATCATTTTCCTAAGGTTATTTTATCTCTTAAGTAATTTCAAACTTTGGATAATAACACTGGTGAGGAGAAATTTGCCAGCACTTCTATGATGCTGTCCTGCTAGAGCTGATGGGGATATTTCTGTTGTCTTCATGTCTTAGTCTCTGAGATGTGAGAATGGTGAAAGTGGTGTTTTAGCAAATATGCACTTCAAGTATTAAAACTGATTTTTTTTTAATTTGGGGCCCTGTTATTTCATCTGTAAAGCTTCTGGGGTCTTTGAAAATGACCCCCAAATGGAGTTTTTGGAGACTTGTGGAGGGCCCTGGCCCTGAGTTGTGTACTTGGAGTCCCATGGTACTTCTGAAGTTTATAGATACCAAGGAAATGTCATTTCTTTGAAAGCTGCAGGAGTTTGTAGAAGAGTGGCAGAAACTTGTGGCCCTTCTTAGAGTAATGTTAGCCTAACACTTCAAAGAACAGAAACTGGACTATCTGGCTGGACTCAAGGGTGTTAGAAAAATACAGGATTTCTCCTTATTTGGGTTTGGTGATTGTATGGCCGAGATCAAAATGTTTGTTTGGGAACACTGATATACTAACTCCTTATATCACTAAGTCTTTACATAAGATTGAGACTGGGATGGTGATTTCTTCTCTTATCGTTATATGAAGACATTTGGCAGGAGATGAGGAGAGACTTCTTTTAAAAGAAACGTTATATGTGGACCTGGTCCTCTAGGAACTTGGAGGCTATGATGAGTAGCCTATCTTGAGAAGATACGATGAGTCTGCACTTGGGGAATAATGTACCAGATTTTGTCCTTGGGCTCAGGAGATCTGGGCTTTAAGTCCCTGCTTTGTGAATTTACTGGATCTACAATCTTGTTTAGCTTGTTTTTCCTTCAGTAAATTGAGGGAATGAAATAGATAACAGATGTGAACTGGCTTTGAAAACTGTAAAATGGGGTATACTTGGTATTTATAAAGTCTGTACCTTTAAGCAGTGTTAAGCACTGTTTGCATTGAGACATTTTGCCTAATCTTTAGGTGTCTTTATTACTGGTTTACATTAAATATCATTCTTTGCCCAGTGGTCTACTTAAGGTGTACTGTCACTGTAAGGAAAACTGAAAAGGTATTATTAACAGTATTCAAGGAACTTAAGTTAGTTGGAGACACCAGACTTTGCATTTGAAAGGGGAAGAAACCAAGGGGATAGCACAGTATATAACAGTGCTTCTGGGTGGTATAATCGTTGGTAATTCACAGAACTGGAATGAGCCCTTAGAAACATCTGCATTAGGGGGGTGGTTATTTCACTGAACGTTATTTATTTATTTTTTTTATGAGACAGCCTCAAGCTGTTACCCTGGATAGAGTGCCTGTGGCATTACAGCTCACAGCAACCTCCAATTCTTGGGCTCAAGCGAGTCTCCTGCCTTTGCCTCCCAACTAGCTGGGACTACAGGTACCCGCCACAGCACCTGGCCATTTTTTGGTTGCAACCGTCATTGTTGTTTGGCGGGCCCGGGCTGGATTCGAACCCACCAGCTCAGGTGTACGTGGCTGGCGCCTTAGCTGCTTGAGCCACAGGCGCCGAGCCTATAGCCTAAAGCTTTTCATTGGCTCTCCATCAACTATAGGATAAAGTACAAACTCCTTAGCAAAATACACAAAGCACTTGTGATCTGGCCCTTAACCACCTCTATAGTTTTTTCTCCTGCTGTTGTCCTCACCCCAGCCTTATACACAGCAATTTTCAAAGTACATTTTGTTTCTTATCTCTTTGCCTTAATGAGTGCCTTTCTGTCTTTTTACTTTCTCCTTCTCCATCCACCCTACAGAATCCCCTCAAATCTTGAATGTGACTAATTTACTAAGAATACAATTGTAGGCTCAGCACCTGTAGCACGGTGGTTATGGACACCGAGGCTGACGGGTTCAAACCCAGCCTGGGCCAGCTAAACAACAATGACAACTGCAACAAAAAAATAGCTGGGCATTGTGGCAGACACCTTTGGTCCCAGCTACTTGGGAGGCTGAGGCAAAAGAATCGCCTAAGCCCAAGAGTTTGAGGTTGCTGTGAGCTGTGACTCATGGCACTCTACCTAGGGAGACATAGTAAGGCTCTGTCTCAAAAAAAAAAAAAAAAAAAAAACACAATTGTAAAGGGAGAGAACTTCCTGAATCTATTTCCTGTGGGACTCCATATTTGGCTCTTAGGGGAGGATTTTCAGATGTTGCTCTTATACCTAAGTTCTCTGAGCAGACTTTATTGGTCCCTAATAATTTTTACTTAAACATCTTAAGCCAGGTATATACAGTAGTTCACACTTGTGATCCTAGCACTTTGGGGAGGCCAAGGCAAGAGGATCTTTTGAGGCCAGAAGTTCAAAACCAACCTAGACAATATATTGAGACCTCATCTCAATAGAAAATAATAATAAAAAACAATTAGCCAGACATGGTGGCACATTCCTGTAAACTTAGCTACTTGGGAGGCTTGAGCCTAGGATGTCCAGATTACAATGCGGTGAGCTATGATCCTGCCACTTTACACAGCAAGACCCTGTTTTTTTTTTTTTGTAGAGACAGAGTCTCACTTTATGGCCCTCAGTAGAGTGCCGTAGTGTCACAGCCTACAGCAACCTCAACTCCTGGGCTTAGGCGATTCTCTTGCCTCAGCCTCCCGAGTAGCTGGGTCTACAGGCGCCCACCACGACGTTTTTTGTTGTATTTGGCTGGGGCCGGGTTTGAATCCGCTACCCTCGGTATATGGGGCTGGCGCCCTACTCACTGAGCCACAGGTACCACCCCCAGCTGTTTTTTTTTTGTTGCAGTTTGGCTAGGGCTGGGTTTGAACCCATCACCCTCGGTATATGGGGCCAGCGCCCTACTCACTGAGCCACAGGTGCCGCCCAAGACCCTGTCTCTTAAAAAAGACAGGCATACAGCCATAGTGGCCCACATCTATAGTCCTGGTTAGTCAAGAGGCTAGGTGGGAGGATCACTTGAGCGCAGGAGTTTGAGTTTGCAGTAACCTTTGATCCTGCCACTCCACCTTCAGTGACAGAATGACACTTTGTTTCTAAAATCAAAATAAAATAAAACACATCTCAACTATCCTCTCTCCTTGTCTCTGTGTATATATATGGTAGGGAGCATTCAGCTTAGAATAATTTACTCAATTCTCTTCACCCTCATGACACAGCATGCTCATCAGTTTGTGTAAGACTTTTGTACTTGGCTTGGAGCCCGTAGCACAGTGGTTACAGTGCCAGCCACATGGACCAAAGATAGTTTAAGCCCTCCCCAGGCCAGCTAAACAACAATGCAACAACAACAACAAAATAGCCGGGCGTTGTGGTGGGGTGCCTGTAGTCCCAGCTACTTGGGAGGCTGAGGCAAGAGAATTGCTTGAGCTCAAGAGTTTGATGTTGCTGTGAGCTATTACACCATGGCACTGTAGCAAGTGGGACATAGTGAAACTCTGTCTAAAAAAAAAAGCCAGGCGGGGTGGCTCACACCCGTAATCCCAGCACAGTGGGAGGCTGAGCCAGGAAGATTGCTTGAGCTCAGGAGTTCCAGGCTTGTGTGAGCGAAATCGAGACCCCGACTCATGAAAAAAACTGAAAAACCCAGCCAGGCGCCAGGATAAGCGCCTGTAATCCCAGTGGCTTCAGAGGCTGAGGCAGCAGGATGCCCACACCCTAAGTCTGAGGTTTCAATGAGCTACGACACCATTGTACTCTGCTCAGGGCATAGGGTAGAACTCTGTCTCAACAACAACAACAAAAAAAGGCTTTTGTACTTTTCCTTTCTTCATTTCCTTCCCTATTGCAATTTCTTAGATTATTCTTATTTTTGTATATCCACTTTGATACTTTATATTTTCCCAGAATTGATCTAAGCCAGTGCCTCTCAACCTGATCATGTTGCTGCACACATAAAAAATAACATTTGCAAGGCCAGGCTCACAGTGGCTCACGTCTATAGGCCCAACATTCTGGGAGGCCAAGACAGCCTGAGGTCACAGGTTCAAGACCAGCCTGAGCCAGAGTGAGACCTCGTCTCTAAAAATAGCGGGCATTGTGGTATGCGCCTATAGTTCCAGCTACTTGGGAGGCTGAAGCAAGAGAATCACTTGAGCCCAAGAGTTTGAGATTGCTGTGAGCTATGATGCCACAGTACTCTACCAAGGGTGACAAAGTGAGACTCCGTCCCCAACAAATAAAAAATGAAAAAAACAACATTTGCATTGTACGGCAAGGTAGCTGAGGCCAGAGACTACTGACTAAAAGCTTCTGACTACTCTAGGCCCCATGAACTACCCTAGAATGTAAGCAGATCAGTATCTCTGCGTAAGTATAGCTCATTTGTGTTTCTTGCCGTGATAAACCAGTTGAGAAGCTTAATCTATACTTTTAGTTTGTGTATAATTCTTATTCATCAGTGATGTTGTAATGAATCACAAAGGTAGAATTAATATAGCTCCTGTCTTTGCTATGAAAAAGCAAAGCAGCAGGTAATTTCATCTTAATTAACCCAGGCTTAGGTCAGCTGCCACTGTCTATCTAGAGAACAGGGAAAGGGCAGAATAAAATCCACAAAGCAGGACAGATATACCGCTCTTAAATTGAATCCCTAGACTTATCTTCCTGAAGGTGCAGGTAGAAAATAGTAGCTTATTTTCATAAATCACTAAATGCCTACTTACTCAGATTTGCCTGCAAAGGCAAGTTTTATTGAATAAGTTTTTGTTTTTGTTTTTTGAGACAGAGCCTCAAGCTGTCACCCTGGATAGAGTTCTGTGGCATCACAGCTCACAGCAACCTCCAATTCCTGGGCTCAGGCGAGCCTCCTGCCTCCGCCTCCCAAGTAGCTGGGACTACAGGCACCCGCCACAATGCCCGGCCATTTTTTGGTTGCAGCCATCCTTGTTTGGCAGGCCCAGGCTAGATTCGAACCCACCAGCTCAGGTGTATGTGGCTTGAGCCACAGGTGCTAAGCCTGCTTTTGAGGTCTTAAAAAATTCTTGGCCTAGTACAATTTCATGAAGCATTTCCTTTGTTTTCTTCTAGTAGTTTGGGACTTAGATTAAGTCCAAAGGAATCAGTATGTCAAAAGATATCTTCATGATATCTTAGCCCATTGAGCCACAGGCGCCGAGCCTTAATAAGTTATTTTAAGAGTTGGGCAGCAAATTGATCCTGGAGAGGATAGAAAATCACAGGATAAGTTTGATTTCTCCATGTTGATTTCACAATGTCATTTAGCATAGCACTTTTCAGACTGTGATCTCCAGAATTCTTTAAAATCTTAAAACATTATCAGGGATCCCAAAGACTTTTTTTTACTGTGGATAGTATCAATGTGTATGGTCTTAGAAATTAAGATGGAAGGCCGGGCGAGTACACCTGTAATCCTAGTACTCTGGGAGGCCAAGGCAGGTGGATTGCTGGAGCTCATGGGTTTGAGACCAGCCTGAGCCAGAGTGAGACCCTGTCTCTACTAAAAATACAAAAAACTGAGGCAAGAGGATCGTTTGAGACCAAGAATTGGAGGTTGCTATGAGCTATGACGTCCCCATGGCACTCTACCCAGGGCGATAGCTTGAGACTCTAATAACAATAAACTAGTTATATGGTAATATAACTAGTATTTTATGAAAAATAACCATTTCTAATGACAAAATGGGAGAAGAGTAGCATTATTTTACATTTTTCTTTTTTTTTTTCTTTTAAAAAACAGAGTGTCACTTTATCGCCCTCGATAGAATGCTATGGCATCACAACTCACAGCAACCTCCAACTCCTGGGCTTAGGCGATTCTCTTGCCTCAGCCTTCCAAGTAGCTGGAACTACAGGCCCCCGCCACAACACCCAGCTATTTTTTTGTTGTAGTTGTCATTATTGTTTGGCAGGCTCAGGCTGGGTTCACACTCACCAGCCCTAGTGTATATGGCTGGCACGTTAGCTGCTGAGCTACAAGCGCAAGCCCCAACATTTCTTTTTTTCTTCTTCTTTTTTTTTAACCTTAATTTCTGGTTTGTTTATTTATGTATTTATTTATTATTGGGGATTCATTGAGGGTACAAGACCAACATTTCTTTTTGTTTGTTTAGCAGGCCTGGGCTAGGATCAAACCCACCAGCCCTGGAACATGTGGCTGGCGCCCTTACCACTGAGCTATGGGCACCCAGCTGTAATATTTTTTTTTTTGAGACAGAGCCTCAAGCTGTCACCCTGGATTGAGTGCTGTGGCATCACAGCTCACAGCAACCTCCAATTCCTGGGCTAAAGCGAGTCTCCTGCTTCCGCCTCCCAAGTAGCTGAGACTACAGGCGCCTGCCACAACGCCTGGCCATTTTTTGGTTGCAGCCGTCATTATTGTTTGGCGGGTCTGGGCTGGATTCGAACCCATCAGCTCAGGTGTACTTGGCTGGCGCCTTAGCCCGTTGAGCCACAGGCGCCAAGCCGTGTTTTTTTTGAGACAGAGCCTCAAGCTGTCACCTTGGGTAGAGTGCGGTGACATCACAGCTCACAGCAACCTCCAACTCCTGGGCTTAAGCAAGTCTCTTGCCTTGGCTAAGTAGCTGGTACTATAGGTGCCCACCACAACGCCCAGCTATTTTTTTGGTTGTAGTTGTCATTGTTGTTTGGCAGGCCCAGGCTGGATTCAAACCCACCAGCTCTAGTGTATGTGGCTGGCATTTTAGCCGCTTGAGCTATAGGTGCCAAGCCCTGCATATGCTTTTGAGGTTTTTTTTTTTTGAGACAGAGTCTCATTATGTCGCCCTCTGTAGCTATGGCGTCATAGCTCACAGCAACCTCAAACTCTTGGGCTTACATGATTCTTTTGCCTCAGCTTCCCGAGTAGCTAGGACTACAGGCACCCAACACAACGCCAGGCTATTTTTTGGTTGCATTTGTCATTGTTGTTTAGCAGGCCTGGGGCTGGGGCTTGAACCCACTAGCCTCAGTGTATGTGGGTAGTGCCCTACTCACTTAGCTACAGGCGCAGAGCCTCAAGCTGTCGCCCTGGGTAGAGTGCCATGGCATCACAACTCATAGCAACCTCCAATTCCTGGGCTCAAGCCTCTGCCTCCCAAGTAGCTGGGACTACAAGTGCCTGCCACAACGCCTGGCTATTTTTTGGTTGCAGCTGTCGTTGTTTGGCAGGCCCGAGCTGGATTCGAACCCACCAGCTCAGGCATATGTGGCTGGTGCCTTAGCCACTTGAGCCACAGGCACCAAGCCTGCTTTTGAGGCCTTAATCAAAAAATTCTTGCCTAGTCCAATTTCATGAAGCATTTCCCTTGTTTTCTTCTAGTAGTTTGGGACTTAGATTAAGTCCAAAGGAAATCAGTATGTCAAAAGATATCTTCATGGCCTCTTTGCCTACTTTGCCCTGGCAATGGAGGCCGATTCACCATCTGTGGCAAATGTATTCTGCTTTGTAAACTTTTTTACTCTAGAAATTTATCTTTCTCTTCCTCAGTAAACTTTTTTTAGGGAGAGCGAGAGAGAGAGACATCTTCACATCCATGTTTTTTACAGCACTATTCACAATATCCAAAATACAGAATCAATCTAAATGCCCATCTAATGATAAATGGATAAAGAAAATGTAGTGTATATACATATATATATATATATATACGCTGAAATCCTGTCATTTTCAGCAATATGGAGGAACCTGGAGAACATTATGTTAAGTGAAATGAGCCAGGCACAGAAAAACACCACCTAATCTCATTCTCATTGATTTCATAGAAATAGAGAGGAGGCTAGTACTTGCCAGAGGCTGGGAAGGGGGGGAACAAGGAGAGATTGGTCAGTGGGTACAATGTTACAATTAGACAGGAGGAAAAAATTTGTTGTTCTGTCACACGGTAGAGTGATTATAGCAAATAACAATGTCTTATGTATTTCAAGATAGCTAGAAGAGAACATCTTGAGTATTGTCACCACAAAGAACTGATAAGTATTTAAAGTGATGGATATGGGTAGACACAGTGGCTCATGCCTTTAATCCCAGAACTTTGGGAGGCCGAGGAGGGAGGATTGCTTTAGGCCAGGAATTGGAAGTTACGGTGAGCTATGTATGATTCCACCACTGCACTGCAGCCTGAGTGACAGAGTATGACCCTATCTCTAACGAAAGATAATAATAAAGTGATGGATACAGCAGTTAACCTAATTTCATTATTAACGCTATGTATACGTGCATTGAGACATCATATTGTACTCCACAAATGTGTAGTTATTATGTGTCAATTATAAATAAACATTTGAAAAAATAATTGGCTTTTGGGCATTCTCCATTACAGGTTTATTGCCAAACCCTGTGCACTCCACGTTGGCATCGAGGACAGTGGTCCTTATCAAGCCCAACCCAATGCCATCCTTGAAAAGGTGTTCATATCTATTACCAAGGTAAGTGGGCAAAGAAATAGAGAGGAAAACTGATAGGAGTGCTTGTTCCATGGATCCGGGGAGGATATAAAGCACATATCTCCAAAAGTAAGAATAAGATGAGAAGATTTGCTTTATCCTCTCAGGGAAAACTTTTGGGTCAGGTTCCTACATATGTCAAACGTAGGCATAGTAGCCACCTCCACTTCTCTTTCCCTAGATATATATCATGTTTTTTATTTTTCCTTCTTCTAGTTTCTGTCATTACCTAGTTGTGTAATCTAGATGGGGATAATACTGATAGCCTTTGCAGTTTGGGGTTTTTTTATTTGTTTTTTTTTTTTTTGAGACAGAGCTTCAGGCTGTCACCTTGGGTAGAGTGCCATGGCATCACAGCTCACAGCAAACTCCAATTCCTGGGCTCAAGCGAGTCTCCTGCCTCCACCTCCCAAGTAGCTAGGACCACAGGCACCCGCCACAACGCCCGGCCATGCCGTCATTGTTGTTTGGCGGGCCCGGGCTGGATTCGAACCCGCCAGCTCAGGTGTATGTGGCTGGCGCCTTAGCCCGTTGAGCCATAAGCGCTAAGCCTTGTTTTGTTTTTTGAGACAGAGTCTCAAGCTGTCACCCTGGGTAGAGTACTGTGGCATCACAGCTCACAGCAACCTCAAACTCCTGGGCTTAAGAGATTCTCTTGCCTCAGCCTCCCAAGTAGCTGGGACTACAGGCGCCCACCACAACGCCTGGCTATTTTTTTTGTTGTAGTTGTCATTGTTATTTTAGCTGGCCCAGGCCAGGTTTGAACCCACCAGCGCCTCAGTGTACGTGGCTGGCAACCTACCCACTGAGCTATGGGCACTGCCTACAGTTTGGATTTTAATGTCTTTTTTTTTTTTGAGACAGAGTCTCAGGCTGTCACCCTTGGTAGAATGCCATGGCTTCATAGCTCACAGTAACCTCAAACTCATGGGCTTAAGCAATTCTCTTGCCTTAGCCTCCCAAGTAGCTGGGACTACAGGCTCCCGCCACAACACCTGGTTATTTTTTTGTTGTAGTTATTGTTGTTTAGCAGGCCTGGCTGGGCCCAAACCCTCCAGCATCAGTATATATGGCTGGCGCCCTACCCACTGAGCTATGGGCACCACCTTTAATAGCATTTTTTTACCCAGCTTGGGCTGGAAGGAGAAGACCAAACAAGGATACGTATTACATGAGTAATAAAAGTCCTTCATGTATGAAATAAGATTTCTTTTTTTTTTTTTTTTTTTTAAGATACAGTTTCACTTTGTCATTCTCGGTAGAGTGCCGTGGTGTCACAGCTCACAACTCCTGGGCTTAGGCAATTCTCTTACCTCAGCCTCCCAAGTAGCTGGGACTCCAGGCACCCACCATAATGCCTGGCTACTTTTTTTTTTTTGCAGCTTTTGGTCAGGGCCAGGTTTAAACCCACTACCTCCGGTATATGGGGCTGGCACCCTACTCCTTGAGCCCCACAGGTACCCCCCCGACACCAGGCTATTTTTTGTTGCAGTTTGGCCCAGGGCCGAGTTCGAACCCGCCACCCTCGATATATGAGACCGGCACCCTACTCACTGAGCCACAGGTGCTGCCCAAAATAAGATTTCTTACTAGAAATGACTTTAGGATAAGACCTGGAAAGATAAGTATCATTTGAGTTACTGTGGTGATCATCCCTTGCTGCTCAGCTTGTCAAGGGATTTAATGAGGGATTTGAGAAGAAAGGAGTGTTCTGACTCTTGTTATACATCTACAGTATCCTGATAAGAAAAGGCTGGAGGGCCTGTCAAAGCAACTGGACTGGGATGTCCGAAAAATCCAATGCTGGTTTCGCCTTCGGAGGAATCAAGACAAGCCCCCAACGCTCACTAAATTCTGTGAAAGCATGTAGGTGTACAGGGAGGAAGGGAGGGAATGAGGAGGAGGGTAGTGGGATATAACAGGACTGAGGTTTTCTTCTTGGAAATCACTTCTATTTAGGGCAACAATTGACAGATGTGGAGGGCTAACTCAGTCTGTTATGGGCGGAAAGAAGAAAACTGGACAGCTGGTAACCCTCAGTTACTTGGACATGCTTGCCACTGAGCTAGATGTGGTTGCGTTTTATCCCCTTTCCCAAACAGACTGGGAATAAGTTCCTATAACTGCACTTAAATAGATAGATATGAACACCATGGTACACCTTGACAGAAATAATACTAGCTTGCTATAAATTGACATTTTCTTGGGAAACATTCATTTTCTAGAAAATACTATATACTTCATTTCATAGAGTTTTTACTAATTATCCTCTAGAAATACAGCACTATCATTAGGGAATCTGATAGGAAAGAAAAAGTTGATTAAAAAGCCAGTATATATATGCGGAAATCTGTTTTACATAGAGGCTGGAAGATGACTCTGTCTTTGGCTTTTTAGGTAACAGTATTTGTCATTTGTCTCTATTCTGGGAATTTAGCCTGTTTCTCACCAGTAACTGTCTTATCTCAATTATCTCCAGATGGGCTATCTTTTTTTTTTTTTTTTTTTGGTTGTAGTTGTCATTGTTCTTTGGCAAGCCCAGGCTAGATTCGAACCTGCCAGCTCCAGTGTATGTGGCTGGTGCCCTAGCTGCTGAGCTACAGGCACCAAGCCCATATTGGCTATCTTGACTTCTTTAGCCTCAAAGACTTTTTGTTTGAGTCAATATTTGTCTAACCTCTATTCTTTGCCCACTCAGGTGGAGATTCTCTTTTTATTTATGCATATTCTGCTACGGAATTAGATTTCTCTGGTTGGTGAGTCTGAACTTTCTCTGGTCCTCTGATTGGGTTCTAATCATGCCTAGATCTCCAGAGAGAAAGATAAATACCTTTAGACATTTATTTTTCCCATTGTTTTTCTCCTTTGTGATACCTATAGCCCAGGTTTATACACACATGCTAAGAGATTGTCTTCTGTCTGGGGCCTGACTATAGTAGCCTCCTGACTCTCCCATTTCTCCCATAAATAATGCTAATAATAATAGTAATAATTAAAAACAGCATGGTACTTAGTAGTTTACAAAGCACTTGACAAAAATCCTCTCTTCTAAAAAAAAATAAATCCTCTTCCAAGGGAATCAAAAACTATTTAAGGTGGGTGAAACTGCTGAATGCAGTGGCTCATGCCTATCATCCCAGCGCTTTGGGAGGCCAATGTGGGAGGATTGCTTGAGGCCAGGAGTTTGAAACCAGCCTCGACAACATAGCAAGACCCTTTGTCTCTACAAGAAAATTTAAAAATTAGACTGGCAAAGTATAATCATAGTTGGAGATTTCTTTTTCTTTTGAGGTGGGGAGATAGCATTTTGCTTTGTTGCCCTGGCTAGAGTGCAGGAATATTATCATAGTGTACCGTAACCTCAAACTCCTAGGCTGAAAGGATCTTCCTAACTCAGTAGCTGGGACTACAGCCATGCCCAGATAATTTGTCTATTTTTTTGTAAAGTCAGGGCCTTGCTATGTTGCTCAAGCTGCTCTAGAATTCCTGACCTCCAGCAATTCTCCTTCGTTGGCCTCCCAAAATGCTTAAGATTACAGGTATGGGCTCCTGTGTCTGGCCCATAGTTAGAGATTTTAACATTCTCTCAGTAATTGTCTAAATCACTAGGCAAGGTGGATTGTTTAAGCTCGGGAGTTCAAAACTAGCCAGAGCAATAGTGAGACCCTGTCTCTACTAAAAATAGAAAAACTAGCCAGGCACAGTGGCATACACCTGTAGTCATAGCTACTTGGGAGAATAAGGCAAGAGGATTGCTTAAGCCCAAGAGTTTGAGGTTGCTGTGAGCTATGATGCCATGGTATTCTACTCAGGGCAACAAAGTAAGACTCTGTCTCAAAAAAAAAAAGTCACAAGAGAAATTAGAAAATGTTATGAATTAAATGATGCTGAAAATACAACATACTGAAATTTCTGGGATGAAGCTAAAGCACATTTAGAGGGAAATTCATTCACAGCTTTAAATGTTTATGTTAGAAAAAAAGAAAGGCTTAAAGTCAGTGATATAAGTTTCTACTTTAGCATTTTATAAAAGAGCTAAGTAAAAGGAAGTAATTTTTTTTTTTTTTGAGACAGAGTCTCACTGTGTTGCCCTTGGTCAAGTGCCCTGGCGTCACAGCTCACAGCAACCTCCAGCTCTTGGGCTTAGGCGATTCTCTTGCCTCAGCCTCCCAAGTAGCTGGGACTACAGGTAACCCCAACAATGCCCAGCTATTTTTTGGTTGCAGTTGTCATTGTTGTTTAGCAGGCCTGGACCAGGCTCAAACCTGCCAACCTCGGTGCATGTGGCTGGCATTGTAACCACTGAGCTACAGGGGTGGAGCCAAAAGTAAATCATTTTTAAAAACCAGAAAAGAAGGGCCTGTACAGTCGCTCACGCCTGTAATTCTAGCACTCTGGGAGGCCCAGGGGGATAGATTGCCTAAGCTAATGAGTTCAAGACCAGCCTGAGCCAGAGTAAGACTCTGTCTCTGAAAATAGCCAGGCATTATGGCGGGCACCTGTAGTTCCCAAGAGAATCACTTGAGCCTAATAGTTTGAGGTTGCTATGAGCTATGAGGCCACAGCACTCTACCAAGAGCAACAAAGTAAGAATCTATCTCAAAAACAAAAGGTGGAAAAGAATGAAATAGACATTAAACAAACCATGGATAAAATTAATAAAACCAAAAGTTAGTTGTTTTTTTTTTTTTTTTTTTTTTTTTTTTGAGACAGAGCCTCAAGTTTTCGCCCTGGATAGAGTGCTGTCGCATCACAGCTCACAGCAACCTCCAATTCCTGGGCTCAAGCGAGTCTCCTGCCTATTCCTCCCAAGTAGCTGGGACTATAGGCACCCGCCACTATGCCCAGCCATTTTTTGGTTGCAGCCGTCATTGTTGTTTGGCGGGCCTGGGCTGGATTCGAACCCGCCAGCTCAGGTGTATGTGGCTGGCGCCTTAGCCTGTTGAGCCACAGGTGCCAAGCCCAAAAGTTAGTTCTTTGAAAGTCTGATTAAAATTGATAAACCCTTGCGGCGCCTGTGGCTCATCGAGTAGGGCACTGGCCCCATATACTGAAGGTGACAGGTTCAAACCTGGCCTCAGCCGAACTGCAAAAACAGAAAAATAGCCGGGCATTGTGGCGGGCACCTGCAGTCCCAACTACTCAGGAAGCTGAGGCAAGAGAATCGCCTAAGCCCAGGAGTTGGAAGTTGCTGTGAGCTGTGTGACGCCACAACACTCCACCAAGGGCAATAAAGTGAGACTCTGAAAATTGATAAAACCCCAAGGAAAAAAAGAAAATACAAATTATCAATAAGAGCTCGTCATTTGGCTTGGCGCCGGTGGCTCAACAGGCTAAGGCGCCAGCCACGTACACCTGAGCCGGCGGGTTCGAATCCAGCCCGGGCCCGCCAAACAACAATGACGGCTGCAACCAAAAAATGGCCAGGCGTTGTGGCGGGCGCCTGTAGTCCCAGCTACTTGGGAGGCGGAGGCAGGAGACTCGCTTGAGCCCAGGAATTGGAGTTTGCTGTGAGCTGTGATGCCAAGGCACTGTATCCAGGGTGACATCATGAGGCTCTGTCTCAAATTAAAAAAAAAAAA
>CAUYRH010049360.1:0-14131 GCA_963574655.1 Perodicticus potto | reverse complement strand
TCAATAATTATGCAACTTGAATAAGTCATTTACATAAAGGAAATTAGAAAGGTAACGAAAGTGCTTAGAAAAATGTATCCTGATCAAATGGGCTTGCAGTTATCTAAGTCTTAGAATAAAAATAGGAAAGAGCATTGCTTTTTACACTAGTTTTGACCATGGTAAATATGGAACATTCTTTCAGTTGTGTGATCCATAGAGATAGTGTAAAAAGCAAAAAATGTCCAATATTACTGAAGTATATAAATGTAAATATTGAAAAGAAAATACTAATATATCTAATTCACACATCATTTCATTTAATTAAAAGAATAATAACTATGACCTAATTAATAAAGATTAGTTCAGAAAGGCAAGGGAGGCTCCATATCAGGCAGTCAATCAATGATAGGTTGATAAGTGTGAGGATAGTTTGCTATCTGTTCATATTAAAATCTCTAAGTTGAATATAAAGAAACTACTTACATGTAAAATATCCTCTTAACCAAGGACAAACAACAATTATTTTCATGAAAGGTTATATACTATAACAATTTAAGTCATGATCAGGACGTAAATAGGATTTAACTTATTATGTTTTTCTCATATATGTTTACTCTACTTTTGGATGGTTTGACAAATGTAATTAAGAAATAAAAAGTTAACATTCTTTCTTATAATTATTTGATAGAATAGTTAAAAATGTAAAAGACTTGGCAAATTATTAAGATTATATGATAAAGTGGTTAGATAAAAATTAAAAAATTTATTCTAACGAAGGCACTGTAGGGACAGAAAGAGAGTAAATTTTTTTCTTCCCCATGGTAAAGGTCACAACTGACACCCCTATAACAAAGGTTGTCAAAAGAAAAGCATAGCAAATTTATTTGATCTTAGTTTTACATGACATGTGAGCTTTCAAAGTGAAGATCCAAAGATACAGGAAAACTTCCCATTTTATACTTAGATGTAATGGAGTATTTATATGGACATAATTCTCTATGTAGAATTATCGTTAGACAAAAAGGGTAGGATCTAATACTAATTGACTGAGTGGGGAAACTCACTGAGGTATCTCTGTGTAGCATCCTTCCTCCAGGACATGGGGTAGGTACCCTTTGAAATGAAGATCTTAATTTCTTTATGGCCAGTTATTACACAGAAAGAAAGGGAAAAGGACATTTAGAGTAATTTTTAGGCTTTATGCCTGGCTTTGGGGTAAAGGAGATCTGGTTTCTATGATCCATCTTGGAAAAGAGTCTAGTTTCTAGGACTTGCCTCCAGGGAGAATGAAGGGCAGGAGAAGGGCAGATTGAGACTTTATTTCTAGGGGTGATTCTTAGACCTTCATTGTAAGGTATTATTTTTCTGAAAGAGAAATGGGAATATTCCATTCATAAAAGCACCTAAAACTATAAAATATTTAGTAATACATTTAACAAAAAACACAATTTCAAATTGGAAAAAAAACATAATTTTGTGGAATGGCATATAACAAGTTGTGAACAAAGGGAAGATACTTTGTTTATTTTGAGGTTGGAAAAAAATAGTAGTATTTAAACAAAAAGTTTTCCCCAAATTTATATATGCATGTTATATACTTTTAAAAAGCATCTTAATTGATTTCATCTTTACTTTTATTCATTTGTTTGATTTTTAAATTTGGATAGTGTGATCTTACGTTTATATGAGGGACAAAGTGACAAGCTCTGAATTTAAAAGAAAGGTGAAAGGAGACTTGCCTTACCAAATAATCAGATCATACTCAGTATAATGAAATCATTACAACATTGGCATAAGAATAAGCAAGTAGATTAGTGGAAGAGAGTATTCTGGAATAGATTCCTCTAAATAAAGGAATTTGTTAATTATATAAGATAAAAATATTTCAATTTATTAAGAAAATAGTGCATTATTATTATTATTATTATTATTATTTTAGAGACAGAGTCTCTCTTGTAGCCTTTGGTGGAGTGCCAGGGCATCATAGCTCACAGCAACCTCTAGCTCTTGGGCATAGGAGATTCTCTTGCCTCAGCCTCCCTAGTAGCTGAGACTATGGGCGCCCGCCATAATGCCCGACTATGTTTTGGCTACAGTTTGGCCGGGGCCGGGTTTGAACCTGCCACCCTCGGTATATGGGGCTGATGCCCTACTCACTGAGCCACAGGCACTGCCTGAAAATAGCGCATTATTAAATACATGCTGCTGGTACAATGTCTGTCAGACTTGAAGAAAATAAAATGGACCCTTGTTTTGTATTGGATTCAAAAATAACTTCTGACTGGAATAAAGTTGTGTAGAAATTTGAAAATAAAAGTTCTATCAAGTGGAGAGACTATAAAATACACAATATAGGGGTGAGAAATTTTCTTAATTAAGACTCGAAATCACAAATCTATGAAGTAAATAATAGAACTATCTAACTGCATGAATTTTAAAGTAAATATGGAAAGAATAGTATAGTAATTTCCAAATAGTTAACAATTTGGAAAAGAAATATTAGTAAATGAAGTTAGGGGAAGGGTTGATATCTATCATACTTGAAGAGTTCTTATAAAACTAATAAGAAGGCAATAAAATATATAGAATGTGATTCATAGAAAATTAAGCTGAGCAAAGATGCTACAACCTAATATCACTAATAAAGAAAATAAAGTTAAAATAATAATGGTATAATACACTGGAAGAACATAGTGTTTTGTCACTGAGGATTTTTTTTTTATTTTTTACATACACATGTGTTTATTAGGTTTCCACTTTTTGCATTCCCAGAATTAAAAAGACTTAAAATTTAATAACAATAACAATGTTTAAGATAAGGACTAGAAACAAAAACCTCATAAAGAATGAACGAAGATAAATACATTCAGAAAAGATAAATACATTCAGATGACTGCTGCATCGAAATATTAAGCAATAATAAAAATAATGCAAAGAAAGTAACATTCACATTGTCAAATAAGAGTATGTCTATTATAGAATGCTATGACTCTGAGGATCAGTATGGAGTCATCAGTTACCTTCTTATTTTTTTCCAAATTCTCAAAAAATAGACAGTTAAAATTTTTAAATAAAAGTAGAAAATAATTTCAAAAACAGATCATGCCAAATCTTAATAGACAATAGAAAAAGAAGAAGTCACTGACGATATTGAGAAGATACTTTTATCCTTTTTGGGTGGACATCTTTTAATATTTAAAAAATACATAATCTACTTAGAATTTATGCCAACCTAATCAAAGAATCAATATCTAAAAAAATATTTTTGGACATATTGCGAACTTTGTACATACATTATCTGTGTATATAATTATGGAGAATTTGAGAGAAAGGATTACCAGTGGAGAGATGTTCAGGGGAAAGAAAAACAGCAGTTAAAAAGAACCCCGGAAGTTATATGATCATATCTCTGCATATATGTACAAAATAGAAAAAATAAAGTAATGCTATATATTATTTATTAATACCCACATATGTAGTAGTAGAATAAAAGTATGCATGAAAAAGAAAAAACAAATTTGGACTGGGGATTATTTCTGGGAATATTGTATAGATGGATGAGTGGTTGAATTGAGGAACAGATTAGATAATTTTCTTAGAAATATTTAATAACAATTTGTAATAAAGCTCATAATAAAACAAACATTTTGTCATTTCATTGTCAACGTCTTTTAAGGAAAATAGTATTTTTTTTCTTTCATTTATTTATTTTGTTGTTATTGTAAAATGAATTTAAAGTTCTCTTGAAAAATCTCATGTTCTTTACTCTGTCAAAACTAAGTCAGAAATAGAAACTAACATTTTTTATAGAAAGCTAAGCAATTCACGGGAAGGTTGAGCTTTAGGCTAACCCATTTTAGCTCTTTCAGAAAAGATGACATGTCAGATCACCTGTTGTTTGAAGACTGAAACTTTTCCCCATTGCCTGTGAAGACTGTATGAGAGGAAACACATTTAAATTGGAGCAGTGGGGTGTTGGTTGACTTTTAACATAGTGGAAGATGGATGTTGGAAGACAATTTTAAAAATCAAAGGTTTTGGCTGCTGAATTTAGCAACAATATATGCTCTGTATACCACGTTTAGAGACTATAGCTAAGTCTAAAGAAGAAAATAAAAATCATAATTGATTCTCTTTAACTGTAACTTTTAACAGATCATAAAAATATAACAAGCTGTTATTTTTAACAGTTTGTAAAAGTAGATATGCTCACTGTGGTAAATTTATAATAGGAACATATAAAGAAGAAATTAAACCCACCTATAGTTTTACTACCTTATAAAAAGGATTAATGATTTCTTGTATTGCAATCCATCTTTGTAATTGCCAGTATTTCATTATGTTGCATGTACTATTTCTTGTTTCACTTTTTTGTATATTTTTCCATTTTGTATTTCTAAAATATTGGACTATTTTGACAAAGTTTAAAAATTTATTTTTGTCAATTGTATTAAAATATGTAATTACAATCAAAAGAATTGACATCTTCATTTTGCATTCTAATTCAGAGGCCTGTTACCTCTTTCCATTTATTCCAATACTTTGTATTTCTCAGTGAATTTTTTTCTTAATTAAAATTAAAAAATGCAAAAAAGTGCCAAAATGAAAATTAAAATAATTCATAGTATCACCACCAATGTTAAGAGTTTGTTATATTCCCTTTTAATTACTTTGGTTACTTAATAACCAAATAATTAACCTATTTAAATAATTAACGTATTTATACATTATTAGTACTTTCACATTTCATTAAATTATTTAAAGACACTTGATTTTATTGGTTGCAGAGTATTTTCAACAAGTAGTTACAACTTAATTTATTAGAATTTTAATTCTAATATACTCTTAGCCATATTCATATTGTTGGAATTTTAAATCTTTGCTGTATTATTTTAGATGTACTTTCTATAAACAGCACATACCAGATGTACTATGGGTAAACAAATCTGAGTATGTTTTCTATAAAGGAGTAATTATATCAGAATATACTGACTCTTCCTGTCTTATCTTGGTTCACATTTTCATTTTATGTATTTTATTGAAATTTTCTTTGATTTTTATTTCTTATATCATGTTTTTGGTTTAACCTTTTCTATAGTGATTTTGATTACATACTTTAAAATTTTTAAGTTACTAGTATATCTTACTTTAGTATTTTTAAAGATAAGTATTTAAACTTTCTATTATGTATACTAAACAAAATTATATTTATAGATTAACTACTTCCAACTGCTTCCACATAATAATAGTCTTTGGTTTTATTTTCCCTTCTCCTAGCCTACTTCTGTTATTATTTATTTATTTTTGAGATTTTAGACATTCATATCTACTCTTATGATTCTCTAAAATAATTATTTGTAATTCCAATTAATTTATTTCAATACATCTCAATAGGTTTTTTTCTTTTTTCTCATGGAGACAGAGTCGGTAGAGTGCTGTGGCATCACACAGCTCACAGCAACCTCTAACTCCTGGGCTTAGGTGATTCTCTTGCCTCAGCATCCCAAGTAGCGGGGACCACAGGTGCCCGCCAAAACAATTGGCTTTTTTTTTTGTTGTTGCAACCCACCACCCTAAGTATATGGGGCTGGTGCCCTATCCACTGAGCGACAGGCGCCGCCCTTCAATAGCCTTTTTATATTTAAAGTTTCATTTTGAATTCTTCATCTGGTCTCATGTCTCAATCAATTAATTATATCTTTCAGTAGATTTTTTTTTTTTTTTTTTTTGAGACAGAGTCTCACTATGTTGCCCTTGGTAGAGTGCCTTGGTGTTATAGCTCACGACTACCTCAAACTCTTGGGCTTCAGTGATTGTCTTACTTCAGCCTCCCAAGTAGCTGGGATGATAGGCCCCTGCCACAACTCCCGGCATTTTTTGTTGCAGTTGTCATTGTTTAGCTGGCCAGCTGGGTTCAAACCCACCAAACTCGGGGTATATGGCTGGTTCTGTAACCACTGTGCTATGGGTGCCGAGCCATGATTAAGTAGTTTTTCTATACTTACACAGAAGGGAAGCATCTGAGCTTCTGTATGTTTATAAAAAGAAATATACCTGAGAGACAGTCTTTCTCATCTTTGTTTTTTTTGGTAGGCAACAAATACCTTAATGGGTGGAATTTGTAGAATTTTTTGATACAACTTTTTTTTCTTCTGGAATGTAGCTTTGTGGAGAAGTCTTAGGTTAACTCAGTTTTGTTTTATTTTTTTCCTCACTCAAATGATCTGTTACTCTTTCTTTTACTCCTGGATAGGATGCTTCTTTGGATATGTTTCTTTGAGAATCTTTGATATTCATAAATTTCACTAAGAAATATTACTAGTTGGTCACTTTTTGCTAATTTTTCATGTATATTTTTGGGCCTGTGTTTATGGATTATGTCTTTTTCCTATAAAAGAGAGACTTCATTATTTGTTGTTTAGATTTATATTATCTGTCCTACATGTCTTTTATTTCTTTTCTTAATGTTTTCAGGTATTGTCACTTATTTATTATGGAAAATCTTGTTAAGGTTATTCTCAGTATTACAGATTTTGTTTTCTATAGTGTTGGTTATGGATTTTACTGCCTCGTCTTCATGTTTTATTTTAGCTATTGGAAGTTATCTTTCCTTGTAATCTTTATTTAATTTATTGACCTCTTTTTGCCAATTTCTTTTCCCTTTTGTTCACTTACCATCTCATTTCCATATTTATTTCATAGTGAGCAAAGTATAAACATCAGGAATAGGCCTTTCTTAATATGTATGGAATCCAAAGTATGTATAGTCTAAACGTTTCTGTGTTTTGTAATTATAAGTATGCTTTTCTTTTTGTCTCTTGAGTACAAAGTTGTTCTTTTCTTAGTATTTCTATAGCCCTCATCTTGGCTGTGTGTTTATATGTAGTATATGTAGTGTTTGCTGTTTGGGTAGATTCCTCTTTTCACTTACTCATTGTTCACTTGCAGGGGGCTGTAATCTTCTCTTCCTATTTTAAGCTAGAAATTACTTGAGGTAACATAGTCTCTTATTTTAAAAATGTTAGTATCTGGAAGTTCTTTTTTTGATCTGTCAATAGGAGAAAGATTCTTCTATTTTCTTATTCTTGCTGGAAAATGCAGTTCATAGAAGGTACTCATGCCCTGATGTATTACTTCTATGGCTTTTCCAACCTTCCCATTCTAGAGATATTTTTCCCATCCCATGGAGTATTTTGATAGCATCTGTCCATTTCTGCTTAGTATTATTGTATTATATGAGTTGTAATCTCTAAATGGATATTTTAATAAAGGTCATCGGTAGCTAAGAGTGAAGATATGGTGGAGTAAAATGGCCTTAGCAGCTTCAGAGTGTTCCTGTCTATACAGTTACATAATCTCTTGAGGAGTTGTCTTGTATCTCTGAGGCGGAGGATGTGAATGGGACATTCTTAACCTTTCTCTAGTTGGCTCCACTGCCTAATATTAGGATCTATGCTTATATTTGGTAAGAAGAGACATTTTTCTTAGATTCTGCCATGTCTTTGAGGACTATTTTAGTTATTTGTACTATTTGAATTTCCATTATTTAAATTTGTCTTAAAATTAAGTAAAATTAGCTAGCTTCCATCTTTTCTATTGAAGTTTTTTTCATGAACATTTAGTTAGAGAGTTAGGAATATAATTACTCATGTCATATAATCTATTTTACATTACCCACTTCGATATACTAGGTTGTATATTCTGTTCTCTAACATGAAAGGTTTCACATTTACCTTTTCCTCCTTTTTAGCTGCCATTTCTCATTTGTAATGAAATTTACACAGGAAGCCAAAACAAAGATAAGTCTAGAACTCATAGCATTAGGTTTGCTGATTATGTTCTTTCTATGTGCTATGGTATTATACTAGAAGCAATTTAGTCACATTCTGTAGCAGAGCCAGGAGTCAATCCCAGCCATTTTGACCCTAGCCAGTGTAAAAAACATATAATATGCTATCTTAAACAACCACATGTACTTAAAATTTAGACTGCCAGGATATAATATGAGACACAGCTCTTACTAATCTTACTAACTATAGGAGATCAGTTCTGCTATGTATCATCAAAATGAAAGAATTTTTATAAATATAAACTACATTAAAAAAGACAACTTGGAAAAATTAACAAGACCATTTTGAACTATTTATGGGTGTCTGTCACCTTTTCATTATTTTTGGTAACACAAACATTATTAAAACAGGATGTTGTATTTTGCCCCGCTGAGTATTGTTAAATATACCCTTTAACCAAGGGGTATCAGCCTTGCAAGATGAAGTTGTTTGGGGAGGTAAAAGTACTTGACTTTGGTTTACCAAACATAGTTTCAAGGTTAGAGAAATATGTGTTTATACCATAAACATGAATTGTACTAACTAGTTCTTAGTTGATCTGCTATTTTTGAGAGTTCTAGAGAGATTATGACATATAATCTATGCCTTTACAAAGCTTACGGTGTAAGTAGAAAATAGATGGGAAACAGATAATTTCATAATTAATTGTTTAATTATAATTGTGATCACAGCTGTGAATGACTGACTAGGGTAGCTCCAAGAAGAATATGATACCAGAATCTAATCTACTCATCTGGAGCATCTGGAAGGACTTCCAGAGTATGAGAACTCAAATCAGGACCTGAAGGATAAGTGACTGTTAGCCTAGTGAAGGAAGGTGGGGTTGGTGGGTCAAGAGAGAGCATTTGTAGTGGTGAGAACAGACTATTCAAGACTCATTATCAGGAGCGAGAAAGGCATATTGAAGAGGCTGTGATGTGAATGAATGGTTGATAGCAAGAGGAGAGATAAACTAGGGTTAGCCTTGTTAAGGATTTTGGACTTCAAGAATAATGAGAAGGCACCAGTGTTTTAAAACAGAGAACTGACTTGATTCTATTTGCATTTTTAAAGGAATATTCTGCCTTCTGCATAAAGGAGTAGGGAGAAGACAAAATTAGAAAGGATTCATTGACACTATTTAAAAGCCTGGGAATTGCCATTATGGATGAAAGCTGATGGTGATTGGGCGTAGATTTTCTTTTCCTGATCATCTTAGTGGAAATTCTACTTGGCTTTAATCTTTGCTTTTCATTTTAATGGAATTTAAAAAATATTACAAGTCATACTAAGGCAAAATTATGTTTCATGTTTATTGGTGAAATTGAAGTTAACATTGTGACACTAAATTTTGTACAATCTTTTAACAATTCCTACTTATCTGAGTTGACCAATATGGAGAAGGAGATAAGGAATAAATTGAATTATCTCATGTTCACTAGTGCTGCAAAGTATTTGTATTGTCACTGAAGACTTTCAGTGATTATCCTTCCCCTACAATTTCTCCCCTTGTGTGTAATCAGCAGTGAGGGTCTTTCATTTCTACCTCAAGTCTTATCAACTTTAATATATAACCTGTCTTTTACTTCTGTACTTCATAACTCTGGCAGCAGACTGCTACATTCTTTTAATCCCAGCCTTGCCACTTACTCACTATAAAACCTTGAATAAGTTATTTAACTTCTCTTTTCCTCAGTTTCCACATCTTTAAAATGGAATTATAGTAGTACTATCTCCTAGAAATTTGTTAGGATTAGGCTTAGAACCCTGTCTAGCATATGCTCTTAATATCCTTCAATGAGTCACATCTCATGACTCATTAAGGGGATATTGCTAGACAATGGTCTAAGCCTAATTGGCTCTTGGTCAGCATTTTATGGAATGGAATGGAAAAGAATAGGAATGCCATAGTGCATCACACAAAGTTAAATTAAGTATTGTTTCTAATGAGACATTTTTCCATATACATACATACATATACACACATTTGTACTCTAATCTGCGTATATGGAATTGCCATTAAACCATATTTCTGATGATGTGCCTGTGTGAAAATTTTGAAAACCATTTTAGATATGGCTATATTTCACATATTTATTTGTGTAATGTAATAAATGCTTGTTAAAGATAGAAACTATGTCTAACACATGTTCATATCCAAAGAACTTAACTCTGGGCTTGGAATATATATGAAAGTTATTTATGTTATTTTTGTATACAGTTCAAACAAAACAGAAGCCGAGAGTATTGATGAAAGGTACTTTCCAGGGTTCTGCTGCCTGGAAACCCCACTTTGCCTAGAGGATTGTAACTTCCTGAAAATCATTCTCCCTTAACCTGTACTTTACGAGTCTTGCAATAAATGAGATAGAACATAAAATAGTAGACACTGACAATGAAGAATGGACACATAGTTGGAAGTGGAATGGAGTTTCAAAAAATAAAGACGTAATGTCTGCATTTCAAATAGTTACACTATATAATATAGAAAATAATTAACTTTGCTCCTAACTTAGGATTTTAATAGTAGCTTGCAGGAGGGATGATGGACAATGCTCAGAAAGTTACCATGTCCTGAGTTTACCAAATGAACTTCCTTTTCTCAGCTTTCTAGATCAACTTTTACTCTTGTAGATTCCTGCCAGGTATGCTGGATTGTTTCCATTTTCCCTTAGGTCTTTGCACGACCTTTGTCCACACTGATCTGTATCACTAGATGAGTTTTATAGATGTATCAACAGGCTTCCTTGTTTCTGCCTTCTGGTTGGGTTCACACTGGAAGGAAAGTGGAGAGGAGAGGAGAGTGGGGTCAGAGTATGTGTTATCAGTGGTCACCTCTCTTTTCAAAGATCCCTGTTCATAGATCTGTCAGATGTCATTCTGGCTCTTTGGGTTCCAGGCATGGCTTTTTGCCCTTGCTTTTCCCGCTCAACTTCAAGGTGCTTCTCCATTTTTCTCCTTTTTTTCTCTCCTTAATCTGTTCACATCTTTGTAAGCAGTGTGTTTGTTAAACTTTCTCCATTTACCCTGCTCATATATGTTATTTTTCTTACTAGAAACTTTGCAAACTCACCAAGTCTCTGAACCTTCATCATCACTAGCTGGAATCTTTGCCTTTGGACTCATCAGGATCTAGCTTATTTCAAATGTCCATCTCCACAGGGAGGAAACAGTCTAGATTTTGGAATCAAATAGCCCTGGCTTATACAGCCTTAGTTCTGCCTCTTTCTAGCTATGGGATTTTAGATAAATTATTCAACTGTTCTGAGTTTTTATTCTCATCTCTAAAATGAGGTATGTAAATACTGTTATAAGGATTAAATGGGATTATATAAATTGTTTATCATAAAATGATTTAAAAAAATGTCAGCTATAGTTGTTTTGTTATAATTATTATATAACAAATCTTTACACTAATTTTTGTTGTTTGGCAACTTTCATTGGCATACACCAATGTAACGATTGACTATTATTTTTTATCTTTAGCTACTTGGTTCCTTAACATGTACCAATAGAGTTGTCTTAAGATTTGGGATCTAGGACAAACAGATGTGTTTAACTTACCTCATCTGCCTTTTGTTATAGACTGTTTTTCCCATTGTGCATGTAAATACTGAAGACTATGTCTGAATTTGAAATCACCCCCAAATTTATGTGTTGGAACCAATAGTACTAAGAGGTAGGGCCTTTTGGGAAAAGATCAAATTATACAGGCTCTACCCTATGGATAGGATTAGTTTCCCTGTTAAAGAGGTTGAAGGGCACTGCCCTGCCTTTCTGCCATATGAGGACATAGGAAGAGGCTCTATCTTAAGCATAGAGCAAGCTGTTCCCAGATACTGAATCTGCTGGTACTTTGATCTTGGACTTGCCAGGTTCTAGAACTGTGAGAAACACATTTTTGTTGTTATAAATTACCCAAGCAAGGTGTTTATTAGAGCACCCTAAATGGACTGTGATTATCTGGAATAGTTCTGAATACTACTGAGCTATATCATTGTCTTCTTCCCTCCTCTCAGATTTACTCTGTATTTGTTGTGTTGATTTTTCTATTACTTCTTACCTTTAGACCAAAGTAACTAATGTTTTATGAATGTCATCAAGCAATCAAAAGTTTTTCCTATGAATCTCATGTTCCTTCTCTCTCTCCTTCTATAATCATATACTGCTGGCCTTCTGGAACCTCCTTTTTTCTCATTAAAGAAGGTTGAAGCTTTTCTAGGAGTTTAATATTTAGCTTCTTGTTCTGAAGCCTGAAAATTCTAAAAGAATGATTTCTGAAACATTTTCATTACCTGAAGATGTAAATTCTTATTGTTGATTATTTATCTTATTACTGACATGAGAACACAGTCCATAAGTGTCTTTTTCAAATAAACTCTGGTTTTTGTTTTCTGACAAATGCAAATTTAACTATAGACCTATATAATTAACACTTCTACACCCATTCCTAAGTAGTGTTATGACTTATTCTTAGAATATTTGGCTTAAAAGTTTACAAAATTGAATCATGGAACTGAGCATGTATATTTGAAATGCAAATGATATTTATATTATGATAACTATGAGAAAATGAATTACCTCTTCACAAACTTGAGATAATCCATTTTTATTGCCTGCGTCATTTGAACATATCCATATGGTGCAGAATAAGAATAGCAGCTTGTTCAGTACAAGAATGACTATACCTAGAAAGACTTCATTTTATTTTATCTTGGATAAACAATACATATTTAGAGACATTTTATTACATACGAGAAAATTTTAGTAGAATCCTTTATGTTTGGGCTTCTGAGTTATTAAAAGAATGAAAACAATAGTTATATTTTCTATAACATCATAAACTAATTAAATCAAAATGACTTTGCTATAATTACATGTATAATCCTCCTGTTCTCTACACCCCCATTTTTCTGTGATATTTAAAGCAAAACCAAGACAAACAGCTGCCAGATTGGATTATCTGTGTTAGTATAGTATTCTTTTTTTCTGAGAGAATGCAATCTAAATTTAATGCACAATACAATGTTCATTTTAGTGCCTGCTGTGTATAGGGAAATAGAGTTGGCTTAGGAAATGCTCAGAAGCATGGTCTCTGTACCACAAGAGAGAGCTTACTATCTAATAGATTGACAGGTCAACCTCTACACAGTCAGGTATGTAAATCTCCTGGCAGGGGAAACACCAAACATACTCTAAACTGAAATGTAATTATTTTTGGTATATATGTATATATATTCTTATTTTTTCTTTAGCATTGTTTGTTACTCATTTAATTCTGTTTAAGATACTGTATTTTGGAGAAGATCTTAAACCACATTTTGGGATGGAAACTGGATAAAAAGACAAATATAATCCCTTGCTACTTTATCAAGCAATACACATATTGTAAACAGGTGTTTACAGTAAGTTCCAGGATCCAGAAGGATTAGATACTAAAGAAACATGTTTCATAGTGTTCAAGAACTGACTTTATAGTATATAAATAAAAAACCATTACAACAAATACAAGAAAAAAGAGTACTTATTACAACTAGGACATATTATGCATATTTCACAGGACAAGTAAAATATATAATAATGCTATACTGGTGATTAAGTTATCACTGATCAAGCTAACTGAGCTATTCAAAGAATAATGCTGTACAACAGTCTTTTTTTCCATAGTAAAATTCTTAAATTACAGTTTTTCAATGATGCCCTTTAATTTTCAGAATAGTATTAAGCTTTTCTGCCTACTACAGGAGGCCATGGAGGCTGTAACCTATCTTTTTTTCTTTCTCCCTTCCTCCCTTTCTCCCTTCCTTCCATTCTCCCTTCCTTCCTTCTTCCCTCCCTCCCTTCCTCCTTTCCCCTCTTCCTCCTCTTCGCCTTTCCTCCCTCCTTTCGTGCTAGGTTACATTCCCATCAACAGTGTATAAACATTCTCTTTTTACCTCATCAACATCTATTGTTTTTTGACTTTATTAAATGGTCTTTCTAGGCTGGGCACGGTGGCTCATGCCTGTAATCCTAGCATTCTGGGAGGCAGAGGTGGGTGGATTGCCTGAGCTTAGGGGTTGAGAGGAGCCTGAGCAAAAGCAAGACCCCATCTCTAAAAATACTAGCCAGGCATTGTGGGGGGCACCTATATCCCCAGCTTCTTGAGAGGCTGAGGCAAGAGGATGGCTTGAGCTCAAGAATTTGAGATTGCTATGAGCTATGACCCACAGCATTCTACCAGGGACAACAAAGTGAAACTCTCTTCTCAAAAAAAAAAAAAAAAAAAAGCCATTGTGACAGGTCTGGGGTGGTATCTGTTTATGTGTTTAATTTGCATT
>CAUYRH010049359.1:0-11194 GCA_963574655.1 Perodicticus potto | reverse complement strand
AGAAGCACTCAAAGTGATTCATCTTCTAACTTTACTCCTCGGGTTAATCATTATATCTTGAGTATAATATATTTATCATTTTAATTATAGCAAATAATTATATTTCTTTATGGCACATTGTAGCTTCTCAATAAATAGTTGCAGAAGAGACAAATAAATCGGATTCTGTTTTCCCAATGACAATGGGCTCAAACATATTAAAAATCTTCAGTCTTCTAAAAAACATGTTTCACCTATCAAGGGAGTGATAGGGTATACCTATATTTTATAGGGCAGCACCTGTGGCTCAAAGGAGTAGGGTGTCGGCCCCATATGCCGGAGGTGGCGGGTTCAAACCCAGCCCCGGGCAAAAACTGAAAGAAAAAATATACATATATATATATGTGTGTGTGTGTGTGTGTGTGTGTGTGTGTGTATTAGAAACTCTCTTTTCATGTTTCTGAACAAGTTGTCAGTTTTTTTATAAAGGAAGATTACCTTTTCAATATAAAACAGACTAGGCAATTCTTTTTTCATAATTGTACAACTAAATGTAATTATACAATATATAGTCAAAATATACAACTATTTATTAATTATTGTAATTTTCCACACTAGAGGATAGATCCTTGAAGGAGAAAGTTAATATTACTTTCTTTTTTATTTTTGAAAGAATAAATTGGTAAATAAATTTTAAAATGAAAAAGATATTTAGGAAAAGTGATAAAATATTCCTGAAGTTCAAATAATGTTAGATACTGCGATTTTTACTACAAGAAAAATAAACTTGAAAATAAACCCTCAACGGATACAATTAAAAGTTAAACTGCACCTTTTCATTTCTCTTAAGCTAACATAGGATCAACTGGAATATCAAACACAAAAAGGAGCTCTGATCTAATATCAAGACATATTAATAACTTCAAGAATACCAGCAACATATAGACCCAGATAAAGCAAAGAAAAATCTGACGTATTAAGGAAACTTTTCAGATTGTATTTTCCAGCATCAGAAACGCATCTTCCTGGAATCATCTAACACACTGGGAGCATTTTCATCATACGCTGGGTTTATTTAGTTAGTTTATGTTAATTTATTTATAACCCGAAAGGTTATAAAGCTAAACATTCCCCAGAGAACTACTCATAGATCCGAGGTTCTGTTTACTGGTCACACTAATAAGGACATTCAGAGATAAGATCACTTGCTTCTTTTAAATACTGAGAGGTCCACATTATAAGGAAAGTGGCCAGGACACCTGTCTTCTTTTCTTTTGCATAAGGCATCTGCCCAGAAAAGGGAGTGAAAGTTCCTCAGACCAATTGCTTTATCTCCTTCCTTCTACTTACCATGGAATACTCATCAGCCATGAAAAAAACAGAGACTTTACATCTTCTGCCTTAACCTGGATAAAGTTGAGCATTCTCCTTAGCAAAGTATCACTAAGGATGGAAAAGTATCCAATGTACTTAATACTAATACGAAGCCAATAGATGAACAAAGACACGCCCACACAAAAACACAATTAACCTCAGGTGGGGGCCAGGGCAGAGAGGGCAGAGATATGGAGATATGGAAAAAAATTGAAAGTAAGGTATAGATAAGGCTTCCTGTAATAACTTGATACATTATTATATAGGCAGGAAAGTAAGAAGGAAGGAAAGAATGGAGTATGTGATTTACTTAAGTTAGAATGCTCATACCGTAACTTTGTCTTCGCTCCTGGCTGGCTCGCCAAACCTGATAGGTGAGTTTCAGGTTCTTGGTCTGGAAGATTTGAAGAATAAATCCGTGGACCACAGATCAGTGGTAAGACAGAATTTATTTACAGAAAGGAATACAAAAACACTAAAGTTCCCGATAGGGAGAAAAAACCCAAGTCGGGAGAGAAAAGCTCTCTCTGTCTCTCCCTGTCTCTCCATCCCGGCTCTTTGTCTAGGGGTATATATAGGTGCCTGGGCTCCTTCTATATGAGGCCAGGAAATGAAAGGACACAGTCCCTTCCGCTGGGCAAAGTGAATGAATATATTAATGAATGGACACAGTCCCTTCCGCTGGGGCAAGGTGAATGAATGTATTAATGAATGGACACAGTCCATTCATGGAATTAAGGCCTAGGAAACTTACATGAAATTGACCTAGGCATAGGAAATGAGGGTTCCCTGTTCAGTAAGTGCAAGGGGAAGGAGACACCAAAGCGCCAGTGTCTCCCCAGCAGTTGTCCGTCCGTTTGGCTATTGGAGCCTCCAGTGGGGGTCGGAGCCCCCTCCTTGCCTACCCTCCAGCCTGCTGCTTCCTCTGCAGGCTGCCCTGGCACCAAAACCATCAAGCTGGAGGCGGCAGGTCCTCCAGCTCTGCTCTGCTGAGCTGGCTGGGGTACCACCTGTCCTGTATCAATGCCACTCTGTAAATTTGACTAACTTATTTAAGCAACTTATTAGTTTCCTTTGTTAAAAAATAAGTAAACTATGTTATAAGAAACAAAATAAGCTAATATATATGGTACTGCTAAAATTAGTATATGTATATATCCTGATTGATAAGCACATAATGCTCATAAAATGTAAGGTTAAGGAGTCAATAATCTAATTTCTGCCGACATTTTGCCCAGGGGTCCCTTAACTTTCCTTCGTCCTTCGCTCTCACTTTTATATTTGTCTTAGGTAGGCCTAGTAAAAGGACAGGCAACACTACAATACACAAATAAAATCAGCATTTGGGTAAAAACGAAGAGTGTAGTATTCTCCTTAATGATGATAATGAAGTTTGCAAGGACATGGACTCTGAAGCACAGAAAAAGCTGCTAATATCAACAGAAACTCATTTTTCAGGGATGATAAAATAAGTCCGTGATACAATATACAAGGAGTTCCTGACAGCATCCAAACAAGTGCCTGTTTCATAGCCAATACTCAATAAATGGTTGGTAAATGATATATGAAAACTGATCTTATGATATGAAGAAAACGTTCAGCATCTCTAATCATCAGAGAAATGCAAATCAAAGCCACAAGGAGATGTCACCTCACTTCAGTGAGAAATATTTTGTAAAATTATCCCAAGCAACAGTTGCTGGTGGGGATGCGGGGAGAAAAGACCTCTCATACACTGTCTGTAGGACTGTATACGAGTACAACCTCTACTGAAAGTCATACAGAGATACCTCAAAGAACTAAAAGCAGACCTACTATTTGATTCAGCAATATCACCATTGGGTATTTACCACAAAGGCTGTTTTATCAAAAAGACACATATACTTGAATGTTTATTGCAGCACAATTCACAATCACAATCTTTTGTCCATCTACTTTAAATATAACATATTTTTATATATAAACTGGGTTTCTTGGAGACAACATATAATTGAGTACTTTTCTATTCATTCTGAAAATCTCTGCCTTTTAAACCATTGGCACATTTAAGCTACTGATAGTCAAAGCAATTGTTGACATATTTGAATTAATATCTACAATGTTTGGTACTCTGCTATTTGTTTCCTCTGTTGCTTGTTTCTATTTTTCTCTTCCACTCTTTCAATAGCTTTTGTGGTTTGGGTTGAGCTTTTATATGATTCTGGGTTTTTTTCCCCTTTTTTAGCATGTCAGTTACACTTTTTATGTTTTTTAATGGTTATTCTATAGGTAACATGTAAATGTATGGCCAATCCAAGTATACTTTCAAAAAACACTATACTATGCTATTTCAGGAATTACAGAATAATCTTAATTATGAATAATTATTCAACAGAGTAATATCAATTCTCTTCCATTTCTTAAATTTTAGTGTCATTTATTTTACTCATAAAAAAACACAGAGCATATATATATACACACATATATGTATATACAGGGGGTGCACATATACTTTGTGGGCATGTACTATGTTAAATTATTTTGAATTGCACATGGACTTTATGTCCACCCTGTGTGTATATACACAACATGCACACATAATCCAATACGTTGTTGCCTAACCCTCTCCCTTCCCACTGCCTCATGAATTTAATTCAGCTTTTCTCTCACGTGATCAAATAGATGTTAATCTACTAGTTTCAATTTAGTATTGAGCACATGTGATGATCGTTTTTCCATTCCTGTGATACTTTACTTTGGAGACTGTTCCTCAAATCCATCAGGCTTTACAACAGATAGAAAATCTCCATCTTTTATGGCTGAATGGTACTCCATGGTATGCACATACCACAGTTTATTGCAAATTCCCTTCCAAAGAGAACAATTCATGTGTATATGGCACACATCCTGGGTGAAGGAAACATCTACGATTCAGACTTTACCTTACAAACACACACAATGTAACTTAATTGTGCATTCCCTCACATTAATCTGAAGTTAAAAAACTAAAAAGCAAATACATTGTCTGTGTTATTATTTCATTTCAGAATATTATAGGAGTACAAACATTTTGGTTCCATGAATTGCTTTTGTACAGTCCGAGTCAGTGTTGTAGGTGTGCCGCTACCCTGGATAGAGCGCCTGGTACCTTTGTACCCATTAGGTGTGACGTTTCCCCCCGACCTCCCCCTCTGCTTCCTTTCTGCTGACTTTTACTACTAAATGTACATCTGGGTGTTGGATCGATTAGTTCCAACTTAATAGAGAGTACAGGCAGTGTTTTCCATCCCTGCAATACACTTTACTTAGAAGAATGGTCTCTAGAGCCATCCGAGTTGTTACAAATCAAATTAGTTCACCATTTTTTATGGCTAAGTAGTGCTCCATGGAATACATATACCCTGTTTCATTAATCCACTCTTATACTGATGGGTTAGTTTCACATCTTTGCAACTGTGCACTGTGCTACAATAAATGTTCAAGTGCAAGTGCCTGTTTGATAAATTGACTTCTTTTCCTTTGAGTAAATACCCGATAGTGGGATTGCTGAATAAAATGGGAGGTCTACTTTCAGTTCTTCGTAGTATCTCCTTATGACTTTTCATTGAGGCTGCACTAGTTTGCAGTCCCAACAACAGCGTATAAGTGTCCCTTGGCCTCTGCAGCTATTGTTTTGGAATTTTGGGGATGAAAGTCACTCCTCACTGTAATTAGGCAATACCTCCTTGTGGTTTTTATTTCAAATCAAATACATTGTTGCTTTATTTTGAACAAGCTGTCTCTTACACCAATTAAGAGCAAATAAAATAATTTTATTTTACCTTCACTCATTTATTTTCTGATATTCTCTTTTTCTTTACATAGATTTGGGTTTCTGATATATCATTTTCCTTCTAATGAAATTCTTTTAACATTTCTTGCAAGCCAGTTCTACTTGCAAAAATCTCACTCCCTCTTTTTTCTGACAAAATATTTAGTTTGCTTTCACTTTTGAAGGATAATTTTCCAGGGTACAGAGTTCTAACATAAAGAGTTTTTTTTTTTTCTCAACTCTTTATATACTTGAATTTATTCTCCTATTGCTTGCATAATTTCTGAGGAGAAGCCAAATATAATTCTCATCTTTGCTTCTCTAGACGTATGTTCCCCTCCTACGCCGCTGGCTTTTTCAAGACTTTTTCTTTACCTTTGATTTTTTAAAGTTTGAATATAATGTCTGGATGGAGAATTTGTGGAGGGTTGTAGGATCCTAGATGGAGCTCTCTGAACTTTCAGCACCTGTGGTTTGGTGTCTAATTTAATATGGGAAATTATCAGTTATTACTGTTTCAAATATTGCCTCTAATTTTCTTCCTTTCATAAGAAGGATATCAAGGTTATCCATATGGGGACAGAAGAGGTCAAACTATATGATGTTATACCTTGAAAACTCCAAGGACTCAACCAAGAGACTTCAAGAATTCAAATATAAATACAACATCTCAGGATATAGATCAATGCACACAAATCAGCTTTCATATACGCAAACGAGAGTCAAGCTGAGAAGCAAACCAAAAACATAATGCCCTTCATAGAAGCATCAAAGAAGATGAAATATCTTGGCATATTTTTAACAAAGGAAGAGAGGGATCTCTGTAGAGAGAACTATGAAACACTGAGAAAAGAAATTGCAGAGATGTTAACAGAAAAATATCATGCTCATCGATTGTTAAACATAGATTGTTTAACATTGTTAAAACGTCTATACTGCCCAAAATAATGTACAAATTCACTGTGATCCCATCAAAATATCAATGTCATATTTTGTAGATCTTGAAAAAATAGCCGTACATTTTATATGGAATCAGAAACGACCCCAAATAGCCAATACAATTCTAAGAAATAAGAACAACTCTGGAGCAATACTTTACCACACTGCAGGCTATATTACAAGGTTATAGTGATCAAACAGCATAGCTTTGGCACAAAAAATAGAGCCTTAGACCTGTAGAACAGAAGAGAGAATCTAGAGATGAAACCACCCTCACATTGCTATATAATCTTCGGTAAAGCAAACAAAAGGACACACTAGCGAAAAGAATCTCTATTCAATAATTGGTGCCAGGAGAATTGCATGGCACATGTACAAGACGGAAACAGAAAATGCGCCTCTCCCCACTGCCAAAATTTAACTTACAACAAATATAAGATTTGAACCTAAGACATGAAACTATAGAAATCCTAGGAGAAAGTATGGGCAAAACTCCTAAATATCAGCCCAGGAATGATTCATGAAGAAAACCTCACTGGCAACCACAGCAACAACAAAAAAGAAATCAATGGAACCCAATCAAGTTTAAAAATTTCTGCACAAAGACACATCAACAAAGACATAGACAACCTACAGAGTGAGGGAAGATATTTGCGTGCTACACAAAGGGCTGATAACCAGAATTGACAAAGAATTCAAGCAAATCAACAAGAAAAGATAAAAACAACCCAGTTAAAAATCAGGCAAAATACAGGAACAGAAACTTTTCTTATGACCATAGACTAAGGGCCAAAAGCACATGAAAAAACGTTCATCATCTCGAATCATCAGTGAAAGGCAAGTCAAAATCACATCGAGATATCATCTAACCCTGGGAGAATGGCTCACAGCATAAAGTCCTAAAGCAACAGATGATGGCGTGGGTGCAGAGAAAAGGGAACATTCACACACTTTTGGTAGAACTATGAGCCAGTACAATCTTTATGGAAAGGACTATGGCAATTCTTCAAAGAACTAAAAGTAGACCCACCATTTGATCCTGAAATCCTACTGCTAGGTATTTGCTCAAATTTCAGCATACTTGTACATTTTCAAATTGTCATCTGCTATTTCTAAGTTTATTGCACTATATGTAAAGTGCAACTTTGAGAGATTTAAATGTTTTTGAATTAGTTGAAACTTGTTTTGTGCCCATATTGTCCATTATGCATGTAGTGTTCCATGTACAGTTGGAAAAAACGTGTGTTCTGCTGTACTTATGTAAAAAAACTCCACCAACTTTCTGAGGGCCATGGATGAGTCAGCATTTCCACAGTTTCTCATCTGCACTGTCTGTCTGGGTGGGGCCTTAGCCTCTCCAGTTACAGATATAAGGCATGATTTAGAGAGTTTGATACCAAGACTCAGGCTGAGTTCGGGCTTAATGTTGCTGCAGCCTCCACCTGGCTGGAGAAAGGCAAGGGAAACCAGAGTTCCAGCACCCATCTGGGATGGTCCACCATCCCGCAGAATTTCAAGTGAAGTCCAGTCCCCGCAAATTCCTGCCAGTGCACCCTCCTTTGGAAGGGATGTCAGGTTCAGTGTTGGAAAACTAAACACAGAGAGTGCCCTGCTTGGGGGCTAAATTTGGGCTAATATAGCCCAATACAGCTGAGGAAGGATTAAAAAACCCAAGCTTTCAAATACACACTTAGGGCCATTCTAGTGACCCTACCTCTGATTGAAGTGAGACTGATGCATGAGTGGATAATATCCTACCCAGCATCTTTCCAACACTGTGGAGAGGACGCCCCCTCTTTCTGGTCATAAGCCCAAGATGCCATTTTGCGAGTTTAAAACTGGGAAGCCCAGGAAGGGATTTGGATATGGGAACCTCCCTTCCAGCAACCATGCAATCCTGCAGATCAACCATTCTGCGTCGCATGAACGTTGGCTGCGGGTGAGTTGTGGGACTCTCATTTCTAGGCTAACTTGGGAGATACATTCCCAAAAGTACTCTGCTCACCAGGCATAGGTTTGGATGGAAGGGGTGGCTCATATCTCTTGATTTATGGACAAGCATTGATTTTTTTTTTTTTTTCAGTTTTTCAAACCTGGGAATATCACTCAACCTCTGAATCTCTATATTCCTTGATGGACAACCAATGCTTCCCAGCATCCACTCAGACCACGGCCACTTTGTAGGATCAGTGGATCCTGGGGGAAATGTGGGTCTCCCTGAGCTTGAGCATTCAGGGCAGGCCTCTTCCAGCTGAGAGGAGAAGGTAGCGCCCCAGGTGGCCTCTCTGAGAAGGCAGACCAGGGAACCACTCCCCACCATTTGAGGCCTCTCCTTCCCCTTCCCTCTTCTGTCTGCTGCTACAGAGGCCACCAGGGCTGTTTCCGCCCATGAGAAGTGAGAGCTCCATGGGGGAAAATTAAGCAAGGACACTCAGAAGGGACCACCCAGTATCCTATGGGTATTTGGGCATGCTCCATTCCCTCTAAAAATCCACAGACAATATTTTCATGTTCTCCAAGGATTAAAGTTCCAGCCTCCAGTGAGGGAAGACACTACTAGCAGTCCTGTCTCAGAGCTGTCTGTCTCTTCTGGGAGGAGTTCACACATCCTAGAGACAAGACCTTGGCACAACCACACCTCCCCTGCTGGAGCACTTTAGCCCCAGCCCATAGCCAATCTGGTAACTTTGCCCACAGTGGGTTGAGCTGCCACTACCACCACTGCTCCAGCTGGGTCCAGGGGGCAGCTGGGGATGATGGTGTTTTTCTGTCCCTGGAGGAAGGAATCACTGTCATTATCAAAAAACGGAAATGTGAGGCACCTGTTTTTGCTAATGTCATCAACAGAGGCTGTCTGTCCTGTCAGAGGTTCACAGTTCCCTGCCGTTCTATCTGAGCATTTTTCTGGAGCAGGGATCACCCACATTTTACTATCACAGCAAATTCCTGAGCTCAAGGAGACTTAAGGACAGTTTAGTCTCTGTCTGGTCCCTCCCCCCAGGACTGGAGCACAACATCCAGGGACCTGTGACCTGACGATTATCTAACCTAGTAAAACTTTGCTGGAAGCAAAATACTTTCCCAGGGGTCTGAGGATCAAGTGACCCAAATTGCTAGACACAGCACAGGGGGAACCTGCTTGCACAAATGAAAAGGTAGTCTCACTTCTCCAGACTGAGCTACAGAGTTTCCAGCAGAGGAGAAAAAGTGGACTGCAAAGCTATCCATTTTGAGCAGAGAGAAGAGGTTCCAGATGAGGACAAACCAGCATAAGAACTGTGGCAATGTGAAAATAAAAAGAACTCTTGGCACCCTCAAAAGATAACACGCACTCTCCAGGCATGGACTTCAACCCAAAGATAATTTTGAAATGTCAGATATGGAATTCAAAACATAAATCACAAGTAAGTCAATGGGATCGATGAGAAAGTTGAAAATCAGCACACACAAAAAAGCAAAAATATTTCAGGACTGGAGGGAAAAAGTGACTAAAGAAACAGATATAAATGGCTCTGCCTAACTCTTTTACTACTTTATTACGAAGAATAAAAATATCCCTTCTGGAAATAACTAGCATAAAAGATGTCTAATCCAAGGGCAGATAACAACTTCATCTAATGCCTCTCATGGTTGAATTTCACTGCTAACTTGCTTTTATGTTTAAAATGAGCAAATTATGAGATGTGACTTTTGGAATATTATTTTTAAGCACTCCTGAATTAATAGACCTATCTTATCTATTAAATAAGGTTCATGAGCCTTAAATTTTCAGAACATGCGTTACAATTTCTACAACTAATTTTCAGCATCTCTAACTTTTAATCCTTTCTCAAAGACAATGTGTGCACGCTTTGACCTCTGCCCTGCGGTGTGGTGCATCAGCTCCTCTCCTTGACTTTCCTCAACTGCCCAATTGATCATCGCCAGATAGCAGAGGGTCAGTCACCTGCCACTGTTGTTCTCTACATTGACTCCCACTACCCAGCCAATATTCTCTGACCCTGACCTCCTTCAGTTGTAGGTAACTGGGGAAAAAAATGCAAAATTATTTTTTGTGCACTAAAAAAAAGCAGAGAAAGACGATTTTATCTTGAAAGATAGAATTAAAAGACAAATTTTACATAGTTTTTGCAAAATTAAAGAAAGATTTGCTAAAATTAAGCCCACAAACTATAATATCCCTTTTCCTGTCAATATTTATCCCTCGTTCGTTTAGAGGAACAACAGTATCTATTTGAACCCTGTGGTTAGGGTTCATGATATCATCAGTGATAAAATAGGTTATGGTAAAAACAATGTACAGCTCTCATCTAATTGTGAAGACATTCATTCGTTCGTCCCACAGATGCTTGTGTAGGGCTTGATATGTCCTCTGCTTGGCATTAGAGATGTATCATGTTAGACAAATTATACATAAACCCTCCCCTCAAGGTGCTTCCAGTCCAATCAGAGAACACAAAATGCATATTTGCAAGTTATTTATTTATCCATGAAGGTATTTCCATTGTCTCTCTGTTACGGGGCTTTCTGCTACAAATCTGTTGATGAAACCATCTGTATTCACGTGTTCCGTGTTTCCTGTCACATCATAATCAGAGCTCAGATTTTTATCTTTTCTTTTTGTTTTTTTACCTTGGTCTTTTTTAGCATATGGAGGAGTTAAAAACAGTTTGGAGTTAAAAACTTTCACAAATCTGCTGTAATTCTGCTTCTTAAATCCATCAAAAGTTCAGTGTTCCTGTGGTTTTCTGAATCCAATAAAAATACCGAAATATCTGTACTTTGGAGCATTTCAGTGACGTCTGCTTAGTCATTTCTGCAACTCTCAGTTTGTGTTTTCTCAATTCTCTGGCATCTTAGAATGATGAGATATTTTAGAGAAATTGCCTAGAAATACATTTGCAATTTAAAATTCAGGCTGGCAGGCTTTGTTTATTTTCTCTATTATTAGGACACAGTTTTATTTTTTTTTTATTTATTTTTTTATTGAATCATATCTGTGTACAATAATTCAGTCATGGGGTACAGTGTACGGGCTTCAGATACAATCAGAGATATTTTCATCAACCTGATTGCGATAACATTCAAGAGACTTTCTCATTACTTTGTGAG
>CAUYRH010049357.1:0-29774 GCA_963574655.1 Perodicticus potto | reverse complement strand
ATCATGTTTTCTTTATCTAATCATCAATTAATGGATACTTAGGTTGATCCCGTGTCTTTCCTATAGTGGGAGTGCTGGATAAACACACCAGCGCAGGTATCTTTCCCTGGGTGGCTGTACTACAGTGCGATCGCTGGACTGAGTGATTGTCCTGTTTTTAGTTCTTTGAGAAATTTCCATCCTCCGGTTTTCCATGAAGATTGTGTACTGGTTTGTGTTCCCACCAACCGTGTATAAAACGTTCCTTTTCTCCTCATCCTCTCCACCATGTGCCTATTTTTTTTTTTTTTTACATTAAGTAATAGCCATCCTAGCAGGTGCAAGATCTCCTTATGATTTTAACTTGCATTTCTCTGATGATCGGTGACACTGGACATTTTTTCACGTGCCTTTTGGCCATTTAGATGTGTTGTTTGGAAAAATGTCTGTTCATGTCCTTCACTTCTTAATGGGATTATGACTTGTTGTTTCTTGTTATTGGAGCCTTGTAAATCCTGGATATTAGCTCCCTGACAAATGTATAGTTTGCAAATATTTTCTCCCATTCAACAAGTTGTCTGTTACCTTTGTTGATTATTTATTTTGATGGACATAAAATAAATTCTGTGAAGAGTTTCTGAGAAGAAAACTTTCTAAATCGTGTTCTTCTGGTTTTGTTTCCTGTGCTTTTGAAGTCTTAGTCATTGAATTCGTCATTTGGATAATGATGTCTCGAAGAATTTTTCCTAGGTTTTCCTCCACTGCTTTTACATTTTTGGGTTTTGCATTAAGACTTTAATCCATCAACCCTTGAGTTGATTTTGTGTATGGTAAGAGGTACGGGTCCAGTTTCATTCTTCTGCATATGGCAATTTAATGTCCCCAGCACTTAAATCCTCACCAGCATTTGATGTTGACAGTGGTCTGGATTTTGGTAATTCTAATATGCGACAGTGTCTCATGATCTTACTTTGCATTCCATACAACATGGAGCAGCTTTTCACATACGTATTTTCCGTCTATATGTCTCCTTTTGTGAGATGTCTATTAAAGTTTTTGGCTAATTTACTAATTGGGTTGTTTGTGTAGCTATTCTTGCATTTTAAGAGTTTTGTGTGTATTGAGGAACGGTCCTTTATCTGATAGTTTTTTTGCAAATATTTCTTCCGTGCACGTGGCTTGTCTTTTCCTTCTCTATACATTGTCTTTCACAGAGCAGAAATTTGTCATTTTAATTAATTCCAGTTTGTCAATTCTTTTTTCGTGGATAGTGACTGTGGTGTTGCAACAAATTGTCAAATCTAAAGTAATCCAGATTTTCTTCTATGTTAACTTTTAGTTGTTTTACAGTTTTGGTCTCCACATTCAAGACTGTAATCCATTTTGACTTAATTTTTGTGAAAGGTGCAAAGTCTCTGTCTCAATTTATCTTTTTGTGTGTAGATGTCCAGTTGTTCCAATAAAAAGACTGTCTTTTTATTGAAAGACAAAGACTTTTGTTGAAAAGACTGTCTTTGATCCATTGTCTTGCCTTTGCTGCTTTGAAAGGTTAGTTGACTATATTTACACAACTTTATTTCTTGGCTCTCTATGCTGTTCCATTGATCTATATATCTGTTTTATTTTTGCCAGTGCCACATGATCTTAATTACTGGAATTTTATAGTATGCTTAGAAGTTGAGCAGTGTCAGTCCTCAACTCTGTTTTTCCCATTCAGTATTGTGTTGAAAACACAAATAAAGTTTATTGCCTTTTAAAATTTTATGTATTTTTTATTGTTTCAGGTTAATTTGAGGGTTTAAAGAATTAGGTTGCAATGTTTGCATTTGGTAGGTAAAGTCCTTCTTATAATTATATACCATCCCAAGAGGAGTGTCAAACACCCTAACATTGTGCCCATTAAGTGGGGGCACTTGCTTCCCCATCCCTCCTTCCCTCTCCCCACTCCCTCATTCCCCTGTCTCCCACCTTGATTTGAGGCTTCCTCCTAAGCCAGCATATATTAGATTACCTACTGCCTTCATATTAAAATTGAGTACAATGGATTCTTGCTCCTCCATTCTTGTGATACTCTACTAAGAAGAATTTGTTTCAACTCCATCCAGGTTAATACAAAAGATGTAAAGTCTCCATCTAGTTTAATGGCTGAACAGTATTCCGTGGTATACACATGCCACAACTTGCTAATCCATTCCTGGGTTGGTAGGTATTTAGGTTGTTTCCACGTTTTGACGAATGTAAATTGAGCTTTGATAAACAGTCTAGTGCAAATGTCTTTATGATAAAATGATTTTTTTCTTCTCAGTAGCTGCCTAGGAATGAGATTACATGATCAAATGAGAGGTCTAATTTGAGTTCTTTGAGGATTCTCCATACTTCTTTCCAAAAAGGTTGTATTATTTTGTAGTCCCTCCAGCAGTGTAAAAGTGTTCCCTTCTTTCCACATCCACGCCAGCATCTGCAGCTTTGAGACGTTGTGATGTGGGCCATTCTCACTGGGGTTAGGTGATATCTCAGGGTGGTTTTGATTTGCATTTCACTGATGATCAGGGATGATGAGCATTTTTTTAAATGTTTGTTAGCCACTTGTCTGCCTTCATCAGGGAAGGTTCTGTTCATATCCCTTGCCCAGTGGTAGATGGAATTGCTTGCTCTTTTTTTGTTGATTAATTTGAGTTTCTGTAGATTTTAGTTATCAGCCCTTTGTCAGATTCATACCCTGAAAGTATCTTTGCCCATTCTGAAGGTTGTCTTTTTTGCTTTACTTGTTGTGTCCTTTGCTGTGCAAACCCTTTTCAGCTTAACTAAGTCCCATTTATTTATTTTTGTTGTTGTTGCAATTTCCACAGAAGTCTTCATCATAAAGTCTTTCCCCAATCTGATATTATCAAGAATTTTCCCACCTTGTCTTTTTTTTTTAAATACATGTATTTTATTATTCTTCATTACATTATTTCCCCCCCCCCAACCCCTCCGTGGTAAGACAGAATTGATTTACAGAAATGAATACAGAAAACACCAAAGCTCCTGGTAGAGGGAGAGATTTCAAGTGGGGAGAGAGAAGCTCTCTCTGTTCCTGTCCCGGTCTTTCCCCGTCTCCTCCTCTAGGCCTCTAGCCTCAGGGTATATATAGGTGTATGGGTTCCTTGGCCAGGAAACGAATGAATACAGTCCCTTGTCTTTTAAGATTTGTATCATTTCATGCCTTAGATTTAAATCTTTTATCCATCTTGAGTCAGTTTTTGTAAGTGGTGAAAGGTGTGGGTCAAGTTTCAGTCTTTTACATATAGTTATTCAGTTCTCTCAGCACCATTTATCGAATAGGGATTCTTTTCCCCACTGTAGGCTTTTGTTTGGTTTATCAAAGATCAGATGGCAAGTAGAGACTGGTCTCATCTCTTGGTTTTCTATCCTGTTGCACATGTCTATGTCTCTATTTTTGTGCCAATACCATGCTGTTTTGATTACTGTGGACTTGTAAATATCTCTTTTTTTTGAAGTTTTTGGCTGGGGTTGGGTTTGAACCTTCACCTCCAGCATATGGGGCCAGCGCCATACTCCTTTGAGCCACAGGCACTGCCCTAATATCCCTTTATTCAAACAGTGATATTTCTCATCCATGATCACATTATTTTATAAATTATATGTTTGAATTTGGGGGGGTGGCCACCATCCTATCCTATTGAAAACTATAATTATATATATATATCAAATGCCAAATCGAGTATGACCAAACTCTCCGACAGACTTGGGGACTTATTTACTACATTGAATGTATACCATTAAATGTTTCTTTATAATTTAATTTTGAGCTTCTCAAGGGCAGGGGCTGAGTTTTTGTGACGAGTCCGCTCATTCTCTATGTACAGCACAATGACAGGCACCAGCTTTGTGCCAGAAATGCAGACTGTGCAAATAACTAGACAATATAAATTGTTTGCTCGGACTGTTGTATCTAACTAGAGATGTGATTTCGAAATTTAAGGTTTCAGGATTCTCAATTTTAAAAGTGCAATAGTCTGAGAAATCATTAGGAAGGAGAAAAATAATAAACCTGTTATTTTATGACTTTGTGTTTCAGCAGGTTCCTTCTAATGCTAATCACTATCAAATCGCTTTTCTGTGGGTCCTAGAGAGGATGGCAGGGAGAAAAGACTAGAAATGTTCTTTATAATCCACACGACCTCTTGTTCTCTCAGACTGGTGAAGGGTGACTTGATGTTCCCATGGAAACTAGAAGTCACGATTCTGTACAGCTTCTTGGCCACAGCTGCTTCACTGCCCTGCGTTCCTCTCTCAGAGCTTTTCCCTGTAAGCAAGCTGTTCTTTAACTCCTCACACATTTTCACACAGGTCCTGTGCTTGCTGACTTTTGGTTCACTTCTTGCCACAATATTCTGAAACTGAGGTACCGCAGCCAGGCCGGCGGCTCGCAACAGTGAGGTGGGAGGGTCGCTTGAGCTCACAAGTTCAAGACCAGCCTAAGCAAGAGCTACACTCCATCTCTACTAAAAACAGAAAAAGTTAGCTGGGCATTGGGGCAGGTGCCTGTAGTCCGAGCTACTTGGAAGGCTGAGGCCAGAGGATCTCTTGAGCCAGTTTGAAGTTGCTGTAGGTTAAGATGATGCTATGGCACTCTGGCCTGGGCAATAAAGTGAGACTGTCTCAAAAAAGAAGAAGGAGGAGGAAGAGGAAGAGAAAGAGAAAGGAAATTGAGATGTTTCAGTGACTCCTGGGCTTTCTTCACTGCCAGGCAGTTGCCGTTCCTGTTGTCCCATCTCTCTGGGTATCTAGAATTATAAATCAGTCTCTGAAGATATCATGGGTCCTGGATATATAAATTAATATATCTACAATCTGCTCACTTCTCTCATCACCTCGAGAACTGTCACCACAGAGCCACACTACTTCTCGCTTACACACCATTCATAGCCTCCGACATGCCCCATTTTACCCTTGCTGCCCTTTGAAGTATCTAACTGAGCAGCCAGAGCTGTCCTTCGCACGGGCTAGTCAGATAGTATTACTCACCTGCTTAAGGCCCGGCAATGGCTCTCCATATTCTTCAGAGTAAAGTCTTAAAAGAGCCCAGAACCCCTCTAACATGGCCCTGTTACAAACCTGACCTCTCTGAAGTAGCTAAAGAGCTCCCAGAAGCTCAAGACCATACGCCCCTTCTGGTTATTTTGCCAGCATTTTGCACCATGCCTGGCCGACGGTGCTTAACTGTGCTTCTTTAAATGCTGTTGTGGATATTTACCTGCGCCTCAAATTTTCAGTAAAGAATTAAAATCTCCAGTGTACCTCCTGCAACATTATCCCTCTCTCTGACTGGTAACAGATCTTCTGAGAGTAGAGGAGCTTCTCGACAACAATCTCACTGCTTTGTACAACAGCACCCAAGACCCAGTATTCAAACCCCCAATCTGGCAGCGACCACTTTGATAACTGTCAAGTATCTGACCTCACAGTGCACATATTCCTAGGTTTCTTGTAACACTGCAATGTCAACGGAAATTTTCTTTCAAATATAAATTAACTTCCTTGAGTATAACAACAATGAAGACACAAATTACCAAAACCTATGGGATACAGAAAAAGCAGTCCTGAGAGGAAAATTTATTGCTTTAGAAGCCTACATTCGAAAAACAGAAAGAGAACATATCAGCAAACTCACAAGCCATCTGATGGAATTGGAAAAAGAAGAACAATCTAAGCCTAAACTCAGCAGAAGAAAAGAGATATCCAAAATTAAATCTGAGATCAATGAAATTGAAAACAAAAGAATCATTCAGAAAATTAATGAAACAAGGAGCTGGTTATATTTCTTTTCATAATGTGTTTTCCTTCCTCAAAATTAAGATTATATTTTATATACTTCATGTCGTATTTGGGGGTGAGGATTTTTCTGTCTTTAAATAATCTTCAAACAAACGTGATTTAATATTTCTTTGTGTGGCTGTCTCATGATAAATTTAGCTAATGCTCTGTTTTCCAATGTTTTATTACCTATAAATTTATTCATAAGAGTATAGTTAGCAAACATTTACACAAGCCTTTGTCTTCCCAGGTTCATGACAATTTCCCCTAATGGGCCCACTTATGTAATATTTCCTTTATGGTATCTGAGATCAGCACATCATCTACCCTAATCTGTAATCCAGGTTTACATCAGATTCCAGCTCATCCCCTACAGAGGTGTGGCCAGGATTTGTTTCAATTTCACTGAGCACGCTGCGAAATGTAGGCGGCTGATCTACCTGGAATATACAAATAATCCCCAGGTTTAGGCAAAGAGGAAGACCTACATTGACTCAAAGTTGCTTTGTTTCCAACCCAGCATAAACATTATTCTATATTATATTTTCAATTTATATTTCACATTTAATTTATTCTATCTAGCATTTATATTGTGACAAATACATTTAATAATTTTTGTTGCAACTAGCCAATTTTCTTAGTGATTTTTAAATAACCAATGTCTTTGCCATAGATTTTGACATTTTCAATATTATGTTTAAAAAAATTCTAGGGAATGTTTCAGCTTCATCAGTGGCATTTCATTGGTTTGTCTGCCGATTACTTGCCAATAACTCATCATGTCCGCTATTGTGATTTTATGAAGTTTTAATGTCTGCACGTGTAAAGTCTCCAGCAGTATCCTTTTTGAAGGTCTTATTGGCTTATTCCTCCATATAAATTTTGCAAACAATTTAAATTACTGAAGAATCTCAGATGAGGCTCAGTGCCTGTGGCTCAGCAGCTAGGGCACTAGCCACATGCACAGGAGCTGGTTTGAATCCAGCCCAGGCCCGCCGAACAATGACAACTACAACCAAAAAATAGCTGGGCATTGTGGCAGGTGTCTGTAGTCCCAGCCACTTGGGAGGCTGAGGTAGAGAATTGCTTAAACCCAAGATTTTGAGGTTGCTGTGAGCTCTGAGGTGATGGCACTCTACCAAGGGTAACACAGTGAGACCATCTCAAGGAAAAAAAAAGCTTGGATGATATTGACATTAAATCTACACATTTATTTAAGAATATTTAAGAATTGACATCTATTTAGTCTATCATTTATAAAACATGAAGGATCTTACTGATCTCTATTTCACTGACTTGTCAATCTTTTCTAAGGGTGTTTATTCCTGGTTTGCTTTTAAAAACACGTTTCTCTAATAACACATTTATTTACAGTCATACCTCTTTCTCTTTGCCTATTTTAAAATCATGGGTTTGCTTAAGCATACTGAAAAAAAAACTATTGAAAATGTGTCAATGTACCCATCATTCTTAAATTGCCAAGAACATTTCACCAAAATTGCTTCAGATATTTTTTTTTCTTTTTCTTTTTTTTTTTTTTTTTGAGACAGAGCCTCAAGCTATCACCCTGGATAGAGTGCTGTGGCATCACAGCTCACAGCAACCTCCAACTCCTGGGCTCAAGCAAGTCTCTTGCCTCCGCCTCCCAAGTAGCTGGGACTACAGGCATCTGCCACAACACCCGGCCATTTTTTGGTTGCAGCCGTCATTGTTTGGCAGGCCCGGGCTGGATTCGAACCCGCCAGCTCAGGTGTACGTGGCTGGCGCCTTAGCCCGTTGAGCCACAGGCACCGAGCCCAGATATTTTTTAAAAATCGTCGTCAGCAGTATACCCCTTTCCAATTCAATTCCACACTCTTTCCTCTCTTCTCAAGATAGAGAAATAATTTCTTGAAGTTAGTATTTATCCATGTTTGGATAACTTTACTACAGATGCATTCATGGATAGAATGTTGTGAGTTTTAAAATATGCATATTATAAATATAAATTTAAAATATGCATATTATAAATATGAATTACATGCTACATATACATTTCATATTATGTGTTCAATTCATATTTTACTTAATTGTTCTATTTTCTCATTAGTTATTGTTATTAATCTGTTACTTGCCCTAATTTATGAATTAAATTTTGTCATAGGTATGTATGGATACAAAGAAAACATAGTGTATTTTGGGTCTTGTACGATCAGGCATCCATTGGGGTCTTAGAACTGAAAGCCTGCAAGTGGAGAGCGGGTTATTAGAACTCTAAAGAGGGTGGATGTGAATTTAAGGAGTCAGGTATGTAAAGTTACTTAGAACACACACTAGTTCTAGTTCTAGTTCTAGTTCTAGTTCTAGTTCTTACTTAGAACACACACTGCTTATCAAAGCTATTTAAAGTTAGCTATTATTTCTTCTCCTGGCTGACTGTTGGCTACTAAGAACATCTCAGAACCCAGCTCAAGTTCAAAACCTAATGGCAGCCTACCCGGGCCCCTTCACACATCACACACTTCCCGGCATCATTTTGTTTAACACCATAGTAAACCAGTGATACAAAAACTCCGTTAAGGTAAATCTTGGGATATTTCACGCAAACTTCTTCAATCTTTCTATCCTAACTTTTTGACCTTGAAAATTAGAATACAGTATTTGCATCAGCAGTGCACATTTTCTGTGTCTGATTTTGCCTACATTTTGAAATTCATGACTGCGTGACCCCAGAGGTTCCAAAGGAAATGAACTTGTAGAATGGCAGAGCATTAACCTAAACGATGAAAGAGCATTTACTTACTTTCTAATCAAAATATGGTCCAGAAAACCTGGCCAGGATGATAAAAGCATTCTATTGACTGAGCTCTCTCTCTGATCCATAGTGTATGTTCCACATCTGTTCTTAGTGATTTTTCTTCTGAAAATCGAGGGTACTGTGGCTCTCGGGAATGGCATCTGCCTCACTGGTGTGATTAGGTGGTATTTGTAAGAGGTTTTCCTTTTTATTTCTTGGTCTTGCAATCATATGCCTGTGTGCAATATTTATGACAGAAATAGTATGTTGTTAGCATTCCCATACATTTGAGAAAAATCTATTGTTTGGCAGGTGAAAATGGTCATTTGAAAGTGCATTCGCCTTTGTTCCATTAGAGATTAACTTTTGGAGGGGGTCTCAGAGAAAGCAGGCTCCTACAGTTTCTCTCCTTTCATTCATAATAATATTTGTCTTACAAGTGGAGGGTACATGGCAGAGTTCTGTGGGTGGATGACAGAAGAACAAAAGGCGCTTATTATAACTGACAATTCTGAAACTTGCCAAACTGTTCTTCCACTCCATGTCCCGGACAGAGAATGTACATCCTGTTCCTTTCCCCCTGCCTATCAGATAGAATCTATTCACGATAGTAAGTTTTATCTGGTGGAATTAGTGCATGTATGACTAGAAAACTTTAGGCTTTGCTGACTACTGAACTAGTTATCTGGAATGACAGAATTCAGATGTTCTGTTTAACCTGACAACTAATCTTTCCTTTTATAGCTCTTATTTCAAATCCTCTTATGTGTAGTTTGGAAGAGCAGCCATTTGGTCACCAGAAGCCCTGAGTTACACAGCATTGCCCCCTGCTGTTAACTCTTCTGAAGGGGATCCTTCCTCCAGGTCTCAGTTTCCCCATCTGATAAACAAGGAGGCAGAAAACAGTATTTCAAAGTTCCCTGCCACATCTGTAATTCTATGTCATTTTCCTGAACATCCTGGCCTATAGTTAGAAAAAATTTAAATATAACTAATTTCTTTATAAGGTGATTATAACTCTTTATATTCATTATCTTGTAGTTCAACTTGTTCCAGCAGCTATTCTCCCAATACAGAACAGGAGTTGAAGCAAGCAGAGGGGTTCATGTTGAATATTTGCTGAAGTTACTTAGGGAAAGGGCAGTGCCTCCAAACCCCCCTCTCACCACCTAGACTTTAGTGCCTTCAATAAGCTTATTCTCTTATCATTTGCCTCTTCTAACTTATAAATACAAGGAAAAGTATCTGGGTCATCAGTTTTCAAATTGTAATTGTGTGTTTTTCTTGTAGTCAATTGAATTGGCTTTATTGATTTATTGGCTACAAGAGGTGATGAGGAAAACAGAATAAAGAGGGCATAGGAGGAGTGAGAGGAGGAGGACATTCTTAAAAATAAAATTACTGATACAAGTATTTATGGGGTACATGTGATACTTTGTAATTGTACATTACATAGAATATGTACTCATTCAGGGTATTTGGGTTGTCCATTACCTTAAGTATCCATCCTTTCTATAATATGTTGAGAGCATTTTAAGTTCTCTTTTCTAGTATATTTTGAAATATACAACACATTGTTTTTTAACTATAGTCACCCTATTGTGCTATCAGACATTATAACATAGTCCTTCTAACTATGTACAGCTATGTCTGTACCCATTAGTCAACTCTCTTCATCTTGCCCACCCATCCACTCACATCCACTTTCCAGCCCTTGCTATCTTTCATTCACTCTTTACCTTAATGATATCAACTTTCTTCGCTCCCACACGCGAGTGATAACCTCTGATACTTGTCCTTCTGTGCTTGGCTTATTTCACTTAACATAATGACCTCTAGTTTCACCCATGTCACTGCAAATGATATGATTTTATTCCTTTTTATGGTTGAATAGTACTCCTTTGTGTACATATATACCACATTTTCTTTATACATTCTTAATGTAAGTTAGCCAATATACACACAAAGAAAATCAGTTATAAATTGAAAGGCAGGGCCTTCAAAATTGCTAAAGCTACATGTGGCAAAGGATGCTGTGTGTAGAGATAATCCTATAATGTGTCATCCGGACTAGGACATCTCTGAGAACAAAACAAGACATATTTATAATTATATATGAATAAACTCAGAAGCTCCTAAGCAAATTAGAAGTTATAGTCACTCTGGCTATATGTTCTCTAAAACATATTTCCTCCTCTTGGTTCATCTCAAGGGAATGGGAAGCTTTCAAATTCTCTTTGATATCATTGTGGGAGGTGAAGGATTCTACCTGACTTACCTCAGTTCTATCCAGTCAAACACCACTGTATAGTACACAGCTAGACTGTATTTCCTTATCTTCTTTTACTTTTAGGGGTTCAGGAGACTAAGTTTTAGTCAATGAAAGATGGGAAGAAGTAGTGAATATCATCTGTAGGTTTGTGCCAGGAAAAACACCTGTGAGAGACTTTCTATGCTCTTTTCCCTTCTGTCTTAATTTACATATCACAGTGACTTTTGAAGTCATGTTGTTGGTAGCAGAGCCACAAGATGGAAGGAGCCTGGGCTTTAACTTAGTTGCACACTAATCAGGTAAACCACCTGGTGATTTTATCTGTATGAGAAATGAACTTATACTATGCCATTGGGATTTTAGAGTTTGTTTCAGCAGGGGAACTAGCATTATTACCACTAGAATTATTTTAATTTATATATTATACAAATATTAGCCTGGATTATATCAAAGGCTCCTTTCTTTCTCATTGAATAGTAAACCTCTCTTCAAAAGAGAGACACAGAATAGGTATTCAAATACAATGAGTATTTGATGATGATTTCAAATATTTTCTGGATTGATTTGAACCATATAAAATTAAACTAAAATCAAACAAATTTTATATAAAATGGTAAAGATAACTTTAAAGATAATAAAGCTTTCTTTCCACTGAAGAGAACTTGGAAGGTTTCAAGAAGGTTATCTTTGAGCTGATACTTGAAGAATTAGTTACCTTTGGATTGCAGTGAAGAAAATGATGTTCCAGAAAAAAAAATTATGTAAGCATATAATAAACATAAACAAAAATCAGATAGTTCAGTATGACTAGGATATAGGGTCAGTCAGTGAGAAAAAGCCTAAATTTACTTCTATTTAAACATATGTATTGGGCACTTATTCTAGCAGGAGGACAAACCTAGTAATAGGTAATTTAAGAAAATAGCATGTGTGATAATGTAAAAGTATTTAATAAATGTTATAAGAGCACAGAGGAAAGATTCTCAAAGGACACTAGAGTGAGTTTTGAAAAACGGGTAAATTAACCTCACCATATAGATTCTGGAAAGCTTCATGAAAACAATTACAAATTATTGTGCAACAAACAGGAAACCGTTGAAGTGTTATAGTGCAGAGACCTGAAAAATGGGCAATGAGTGTGGTCATTGTTTTGTGAACATTTGATAAATGAGCTTTGTGAAGAGACTCTGCTCATGTTGTTCACTGTGCCTACAAAAAATGGACATAGGTAGAGTGATGCTTTAGGCAGAGGAGTCTTAATAGTGAAGCAGGTGTGAAGTCAGGGACCAGGGTGAAGACAGCAGCAGAGCACAGGGAGATGAGGAGTCCAGCTATTAGGTGGTTGTAATTGCTCATGTCAGTAATTATTGATAGCTTGAGTCTAGGGTCTGTGTCTAGGCAGCATAAATGAATTGAAAGGAATGAGTTAGCACTATAACAGAAATATAACGTCTTGTGTTTTTGGAGATGAGTATATATATGATCAGTAAGGATTCGTTTCAGCTGTGAGTGGCAGGTAATTCTAAATAAGGTAGTGGTTTATTTCTCTTCTGTAAATGTAGGCACTACAGGAATCTCAGCTCTGTCTACCTTATTGCTGCAAATAAGGCTTTTGTTTCATGGTTCAAGGCTTGATTCATGTATTTGAGGTCTAGCTATCAGGTCCACATTCCTGCTAGCTGGAAGGGATAAAAAGAAGCATAGCATTTTCCTTTAATGCTTACATACTTCTCTAGCATCTCATTCACCAGAACTTAGTCACATGTCCACACCTAGCTGCAAGGGAGGCAGGGAAACATCATCTTTATTCTGAGAAGCTAGGTGCCTGACTAAAAACTGGGGCTTCTCTTGTTAAGGAGCAAAAGGGAAATAGATATCAGAGGATTAGCAGCACTGTTTTCACCACAGGGGCAGAAGACAACTGCAACCATACAGCCCTAGAAAATAGTGATACTCCATTTAGCAAGCTGCTGGAAAAAAAAAAAATTGAGGAATATGTTTGTGTTATCTTCATTGAAGTAGTAGCTAACATAGGTAGAATGATTAAGTCTTCTCAGTTACAACTCTCCAAATAATTCAAGTTCCAAATTTTACTTTGGTCTTGTTAATTTATGCAATGGAACACAGTCTGCCCTGTATGGACAGTCCAGATATGCTCATAATTCACAGGCTCCACCACCTGTAAGTGTGTAACAGCACCCACCATGTAGTCCTTGCTCAGCAAATACTGAGTGAATCAAAATCTGAATGAAGGACAGAAAGATGTTGAGCTATGGTATATGGAAAAACAAATGAGTAAAACTTCCCTGGCCTTTTGCTAAGGTTTGCATGTGGTTTTATGTCCCACCATGGCTAATTGGTTCCATTAGGTTATTTTCCCCACTTTCCTGATGGGCACTGAAGTTTTCCTGGACTTTTTCCCAGCATGAGTTGCCTGAATCGGTTATTTTCCTGCTTCAAGGCACATTTTATGTTCCCAAAGTTTCCTCAGCTCTTGACTTTTGATTCACATATGTCATGAGTGTCCTCAGAGACTTCTGAACTCAGTAAGGTAGAGCTATCTTTTTCCTTCCACAAATTAGCTCAGAATATAGAGCAGAGGGGTTCAGCCATTTTTCTTTTTGTCCCACGTTAGAAGAATAAGAGTTGTCTTGAGCCACACATTAAATACATAAACACTAACAAAATCTGATGAGCAAAAAATAAAAAAAAGTTGGTGTATAACTTTTCACAATATCTGACACCACATATAAGAAAACAGGCACCAAATAATCCACATATGACCCACAGGCCACAGGTTGGGCACTCCTGATTAGAGAGGATGGAATGTGCATATTGATGTATGAATATATTGTTCAAATTGCATCTTAAATAGATTCAAGTAAAATGTGTTGCAGCTTCCAACTTCTTCTCAACTTTTTTTTTTCCAGCTATTGTTTGCTAACTACCCCCTAGCTCTCAATACCACCATCAGCATCAAATAATAAAGGTAGTGGATGCCATTTATTGAACTCCAATTATTGTCTTATGTACATTAACATACTTAATCGTTTTGACACTCCTCTAAGTATTTACTTCCAGTTTTCAGATAAGTACACTGGAGGGTATTGGGGGGGTTAGTTATTGTCATTTTTCTTGTTTGTTTTAACTGAGCATTCAGAAGATGAAATAACTTGTTGAAAGTGACACTGTTAAATTTGGGATTCAACTGCAGGTTGTTGTATATTTTCCATTAATTTACACTGCCTCTCAAAACAGACCGACAACCTTAATAGAGACACCAGACTTTCATCTCATTCAGGGATAGTAGCTATGATGGAAAGTTTTGTGCGTCAGTTTTAGTCCCATGACTGACAAACCTATGGATTTTAGGAATTACTAATAATTATTTGCAATTGTATTTTGAAAAAGGATCCATTATATCAGTTCCCTTCTAGTATTCTGAATATAGCACATACATATTCTCCTTATTGCTATGATTTGTGGGGGGCTGGGTGAACCGGGCATGGACTTGAACTCTTGGGGTCCCTAGTTTCATTCTTCTGCTTAAAACCATGAATGGACCCTATTTTCAAATTGAGCTATAATCTTTATGGATAAAACACCAATACCGCATTCCAAGATGACAAATAATAAAGAAGTAAAAAAGATGGACTATGAAATGCATCCTAACTCCTGAAATGTTTATCACATGAATTTGTGATAAATGAGAATCACTTGTTAGAAGAGTAACATTTTTTTGATTAGTTGCCATTTGTCAGAAGGTCAAAATTAAAAAAATAGCATTATTCTATCATTATTTATTTGTGTTGAAGATATCCCAATATTTTTTTTCATCATATTACTTGTGGGTCTTATTTATTTATCTTTTTTTCTTTTATGTTGGTGATGCATTAGGGCACAAGAAACCAGGTTACACTGATTGCATTTGTTAGGTAAAGTCCCTCTTACAATCGTGTTTTGCCTCCAAAACGTGTGGCACACCCCAAGACCCCACCCCCCTCCCTCCTTCCCTCTCTCTGCTCTTCCTTTACCCATCCCTCCCTCATTCTTTCTCTCTTTGTCTCCCCTTCCGCCACCCCCGCCATGTCATTAATTGTCATTAATTGTCCTCATATCAAAATTGAGTACATGGGATTCATGCTTCTCCATTCTTGTGTTGCTTTACTAAGAGTAATGTGTTCCACTTCCATCCAGGTTAATACAAAGGCTGTAAAGTCTCCATTTCTTTTAATGGCTGAATAGTATTCCATAGTATATATATACCACAGCTTGTTAATCCATTCTTGGGTTGGTGGGCATTTAGGCTGTTTCCACATTTTGGCGATTGTAAATTGAGCTGCAATAAACAGTCTAGTGCAAGTGTCCTTATGATAAAAGGATTTTTTTTCCTTCTGGGTAGATGCCCAGTAACGGGATTGCAGGATCAAATGGGAGGTCTAGCTTGAGTTCTTTGAGAGTTCTCCATACTTCCTTCCAAAAAGGTAGTTTGCAGTCCCACCAACAGTGTAAGTGTTCCCTTCTCTCCACATCCATGCCAGCATCTGCAGTTTTGAGATTTTGTGATGTGGGCCATTCTCACTGGGGTTAGATGGTATCTCAGGGTGGTTTTGATTTGCATTTCTCTAATAAATAGGGATGATGAGCATTTTTTCATATGTTTGTTAGCCATTCATCTGTCTTCTTTAGAGAAGGTTCTATTCATGTCTCTTGCCCATTGATGTGAGGGATTGTTGGCTTTTTTCATGTGGATTAATTTGGGTTCTTTATAGATCCTAGTTATCAAGCTTTTGTCTGATTCAAAATATGCAAAGATCTTTTTCCATCGTGTAGGTTGTCTATTTGCTTTGGTTGTCTCCTTAGGTGTACGGAAGTTTTTCAGTTTAATTAAGTCCCATTGGTTTATTTTTGTTGTTGTTGCAGTTGCCATGGCTGTCTTCTTCATGAAGTCTTTCCCCACGTTGATACCTTCCTATGCTTTCTTTCAGGATTTTTAATGTGTCTTGCCTTAAATTTAAGTACTTTATCCATCTTGAATCAATTTTTGTGAGTGGAGAAAGGTGAGGGTCCAGTTTCAGTCTTTTACACGTGGATATCCAGTTCTCCCAGCACCATTTATTGAATAGGGAGTCTTGTTAAAATGTCTATACTTCCCAAAGCAATCTACCTATTTAATGCCATCCCTATTAAGATACCAACATCATACTTTCAAGATTTGGAAAAAATGATTCTGTGTTTTATATGGAACCAGAAAAAACCCTGTATAGCTAAGGCAGTTTTTAGTAATAAAACCAAAGCTGGAGGCATCACCATACCAGATTTTCGGCTGTACTACAAAGCCATAGTGGTCAAAACAGCATGGTACTGCACAAAAATAGAGACATAGACATTTGGAGTCAAATAGAAAACCAGGAAATGAAACTAACATCTTACAACCACCTAATCTTTGATAAACCAATCAAGAACATTACTGTATTTTTTTATGACTTCCAGGAGTCTTGTGGTTGAGTATTTGGGGTTATCTAAGTATAAGTTCATATCATTAGCAAAGACAGAGAGTTTGACCTTCCCTGCTCCCATATGGATGCCCTTTATTTCTTTCTCTTGCCTAATTGTATTGGCTAGAACTTCTAGCACTGTGTTAAATAGTAGTAGTGATAGAGAACAACTTTGTCTGGTTCCAGTTCTAAGTGGAAAAGCATTCAGTTTTACTCCATTTTGATTCTTCTGTTTTCAATGTCTCAATGTTCTAATTAGAAAAGGATGTTGGATTTTATTGAATGCTTTTTATGCATCTATTGAGAGGATCATATGGTCTTTGTTTTTACTTCTGTTGATACAGTAAATAGTGTGTATGGACTTGCGTATGTTAAACCAGCCTTGCATCCCTGGGACAAAACCTACTTGATCTTGATGGTATGACTTTTTTGATGATAAACTGTAATTTATTGGCTAGGATTTTGTTGAGAATTTTTATATCTATATTCACTAGTGAAATTGTTCTGAAGTCCTCCTTTTTAGTTGGATCTTTTCCTGGTTTTGGCATCAGGGTGATGTTTGCTTCATAGAACGTGTTGGGGAAGATTCCTTCTTCCTTAAGTTTTTGGAATAATTTCTGCAGTATGGGAATAATCTCTCTTTTGAAGGTTTGATATAATTTTGGTGTGAAGCCATCCAGACCAGGGAAGTTTTTATTGGGAGATTTTTATTGTTTCTTTGATCTCTGTGCTTGAAATGGACCTGTTCAGGACATCTATTTCTTCTTGGCTAAGTCTAGAGAGAAGGTGTGTTTCCAAATATTGATCCATTTCCTTCACATTGTCAAATTTCTGCTCATAGAATTTATGGTAGTATTCAGAGATAATCTCTTCTATCTCTGCAGTATCTGTTGTTATTTCCCCTTTATCATTTCTGATTGAGGTTATTAGAAATTTTACTTTTCTGTTTCTAGTTAGTCTGGCCAAAGGTTTATCTATTTTATTTATTTTTTCAAAAAACCACCTCCTTGTTTTGTTAATTTTCTGAATGATTCTTTTGTTTTCAATTTCATTAATCTCTGATTTAATTTTGGGTATTTCTTTTCTTCTTCTGGGTTTAGGCTTAGGTTGTTCTTCTTTTTCCAATTCCATAAGGTGGCTTGTGAGTTTGTTGATCTGCTCTCTTTCTGTTTTTCGGACATAGGCATCTAAAGCAATAAATTTTCCTCTTAGGACTGCTTTTCTGGTATCCCACAGGTTTTGGTAGCTTGTGTCTTCATTGTTGTTATGCTCAAGGAAGTTAACGATTTCCTTTTTTATTTCTTCCTGCACTCAACTATCATTCAGCATAGGTTCTTTAATTTCCATGCCTTTGTGTTGAATGTTTTTGTTGGAGTTGAGTTCCACCTTTAATGCCTGGTGGTCTGAGAAGATACAAGGTAAAATTTCAATTCTTTTGATTCTGCTGAGGGTTGTTTTGTGTCCTAGGATATGATCAATTTTGAACAATGGTCCATGGGCTGATGAGAAGAATGTATATTCTTTAGCTTTGGGATCAAGTGTTCTATATATGCATCTCAAGCATAGTTGTTCTACGTCAGTGCTTGTCAACCTGTAGGTCACGACCCCTTTTTAACAATGAAAATACATTGCGGCATTAGGAAGGTTGAGAACCACTGTTATAGGGTCTCATTTTAGTCCCTTGTATCTTTGTTTAATTTCTGTTTAGAGGATCTGTCCAGCTCCATAAAAGGAGTGTTAAAGTCCCCTGTTATTATGGTGCCATAGGATATCATATGGTTCAAACTAATTAAGGTCTCTTTCAAGAATCTGGGAACATTTAAGTTGAGTGCATAAATATTTAGAATGAAATGTCTTCTTTTTTTTGAGACAAATTCTCACTATGTCTCCCTCGGTAGAGTGCTGTGGCATCACAGCTCACAGCAACATCAAACTCTTAGGCTTAAGCAATTCTCTTGCCTCCACCTCCCAAGTAGCTGCTACTACAGGTGCCCTGACACAACACCCAGCTATTTTTTGGTTGTAGTTGTCATTATTTAGCAGACTTGGGCCAGGTTCAAACCTGCCAGCCCCAGTGTATGTGGCTGGTGCCCTAGTCCCTGAGCTACAGGGGCCAAGCCTGGAATGTCTTATTGTTATATTTTTCCCTTGACCAATATGAAGTGTCCATCTTTGTCTTTTTTGACTTTAGTTGCTTTACATCCACTGGTATCTGAAAATAAGATGGCAACCCCTCTTGTCTTCTGAATTCCATTTGCCTGAAAAATTGTCTTCCAACCCTTAACTCTGACTTTTAATTTGTCTTTTGGGGCTAGGTGTGTTTCCTGCAGACAGCAAATGGATGGCTTTTGTGTTTTAATCCATTCAGCCAGTCTATGCCTCTTCAGTGGGGAATTCAAGTCATTAACATTTATTGAGATAATTGATAAGTGTGGTAGCTTTCTACTCATCTTATTTTGTGAAAGTACATTGCTTAGTTTTATATTTTGGATCATTGTGGAAGCTAGGTTTTGTCCTTTAATTTCTGGGTGCTTACTTTTCTGGTTGAAGTATTTCTTGTGGAGCTGGCCTTGTTGTGGCAAATTTCCTCAGTGTTTGCATATCAGTAAAAGATTTAATTTATCCATCAATTTTAAAGCTTAGCTTAGCAGGATATAGAATGAAAATTGTTCTGCTTAAGTAAATTAAAGGTAGGTAACCATTGTCTTCTAGCTTGAAATTTTTCTTTAGAGAAGTCTGCAGTCACCCTGATGGATTTGCCCCTGTAGTTCAATTGGCACTTACTCCTGACAGCTTGCAGAATCTTTTCTTTTGTCTTGACTTTGGGCAGGTTTATCACAATGTGTCTTGTGGAAGCTCTATTTGAGTTGAGGCAACCTGCGATTTGATATTCCTCTGAATGGAGTGAGTCAGAATCTTTGGTGATATTTGGAAAATTTTCCTTTATAATATTTTCTAATATGCCTTCTGTTCCTCTTGGGCATTCTTCTTCCCTTTCTTGGATACCTATAACTCATGTATTTGAACGCTTCATGAAGTCCCATAATTCTGTCAGTGAACATTCCGCTTTCTCTCTCTTTTTTTCTGACTCTTTAACTATCTGAGTTATCTCAAGAGCTTTGTCCTCTACCTCTGAGAGTCTTTCTTCTGCTTGGTTTAATCTGTTATTGATACTTTCTATTGCATCTTTAAGTTCCCTGGTTGATTGCTTCAATTCCTTCAACTCTGCTATATCCTTTGTATATTCTTGCTATTGTTCATCTCTTATTTGATTCTATTTTCGGATTTCCTTTTGGTTATTTTGCACTTTCTCAGTAATTTCCTTTATTGTTTTTACCATCCACATTTGAAATTCCCCTTCTGTCATTCCTAACATTTCCTTATAGGTAGAATCCTCTGCAGTAGCTACCTCATGGTCCCTTGGGGGGTTGCTCTGGACTGGTTTTTCATGTTGTCAGGATGTTTCTGCTGTTTCTTACTCATTAATGTTTTATTTTATGTTTCCTTGCCCTAATTTTCCCTTCACTTCCTCTTGCTCTTTAAGTTACTATGCCTCTGACCTAAGATTTTGATGAGTCCTTTTGGTGTAAGACTAAAAGGCTGAGAAGACTGAAGAGTAAAAAGGGAAAAAAGATTTTAAAAAAGAAAGGGGAGTGAGTAAAAGGGAATATTGACAGAAAGAAAAAAGGCATAGAAAGAGGGAGACAGTAGTAATAAAAGTGTACAGTAGGGTACTTTGACCCACATCTTAAAAACCCCCAACCTCTAGGGGTGCTGGGTTGGGTTGTTCCCTTGAGATCAGCAGCTCTTTGCCAGCCTGAGCAGACATGGTACCCCACCTCCACCCAGTAGAGAGAAAACACAAATACTATAAATCAAAGGAAAACAAGCAAACAGAAAACCTTACAAGATAAAATTGGTTAGGAAACCAAATAACAGGAGCAGAAACACTAGCAAAAATGAAGTTCTTATTATTAAAAAAGGCAACAATGGAAAATTGTATTTACCCTCGAAAAATGAAGAAAGAAAAAAAGAAAAATCTAGGGAGAAAAAGTTGAAATAAAAAAAGGAAAAAAGAAAAATCTATAAGCAAAGCAATATATATATCTTGCTTAATATTGCCTGGGCAACAGGTTATCTTTTGGGGTATGAAATGCTTATCACAATGCTGATTATAAGATGGAGACTGGGGGCTTCTGCTGACTTCTTTACCCTGAAACCCCACAGGGTTAAGATCCTGAATCTCTCCTCAGCCTGCTTAAAAGACACTTTAAACCGTTAAACTTGGGTAAGCAGGGGCTTTCCCAGGAAAGCACATGTTGCTGGGATCTCTCCTGAAGTAGCTGTCCACTTATCAGGTACACCCAAACCAGCCTCACTCTATGCCCCTGAGGGCGGAGCCTGCAGGGCAGCTCTCCTACTGCCAAACACTAAAAGCTCTGCTCTTCCCCTCTGTCTCAGTCCCAGCCTTTGGCACTGTTCAAAGTCACTAGGTCACTCGCCCTAGGTCTCCCAGCCTGGGCCTCACTCTGCGACCCTGAGGGAGGAGCCTGCAGGGCAGCTCTCCCACAATTGGCCCACAGCCAAACAATGATAGCTCTGTTCTGGCCCAGCCACTCAGTCCTGGACCCTGGACAACGCTTTAAGTCACCTGCACTCTCACCCAAGTTCTCCCAAGGTAATTCAACTTAGTGTCCAAGTCCAAAAAAACAAAACAACCTGCAGGAAGGTCTTACCTGTCTGCAATCTTGCTGCTGTTGTAGCTATAGCTGTAGCAGCCTCAGGCCAAACACAACTGCTTGCCACTTCTCCACTGCTTTTGTCCTCCTCCTAGGGTCCAGTAGTCTCTCCTATCTCCTGGCATCCCCAAAGAGATGTTTCTGGGCAGAGCTCATGAGCCAGAGGTGCCTGGAGTCTTTTCTCCCCAACCTCACAGCGCCCAGTTGCATAGAAGCTGTTACTCGGCCACCATCTTGCTCCCATTCCACAAACATGTTTTGAATTCATGGATATATGTATTTATGAACAGTAAACATACTGATTACAAAGGCATTTGAAATAGGGAATTTTTCCTTTTATTTATTTTTTTACCCTGGTGAAATTCCAGTGTTACCCCACATAAATGACTAATATAAAATTTATTGTTGTGCCACTTCATTACATTTGTTAGGAGCTTCTTTGACTACTTGTTAAAGAATAATGCCTTCTTTAATAGTAAGCAACTTATAAAAATAATTACCCAATCTGATGCAGAATTCTTACCTTCTAGAAAATGTTGCTGAATCCTATCCAGGGGTAGATGTAAAATATCACAGAATGTTGATATAAAGAATGTGATTTTCTTTTTGTGTTATTTATGTATTTTCATAACACGGTAATCATGACAACATACTTTTTATGAAGTCTCTGAGGAGAGATGTGAGAAAGAGGTTAGCAGATCTGGAGGAGGTGAGAATGATCAGGAGGGTAAGAATGTTCTAAAATGAGAATAATAATCCTTAGATTAACACATTCTTACTGGCAAGATAGATAGCTCTTCATGAGTTCATAGGGCTCACTTATTACAATATTTTTTTGATAGAGTAATTTTATGTCATGAAACTCATATAATAATGTCTTTATATAAAATTATTTTTAGTGAATGGATTAAATACAGTAGAAGATTTATAACTATTTCACAGTAAAAGACATATAAATATAAACTTAAAAAATAAAATGTTCAGTTATATTTTAAGATCATACAATGACACAATATGCACAATATTTTGAAAAAAGGCTAGGATTTAAGACCCTGTTATAATTTTCCCCTAGAGTCCAGTAAAAAGCATTAGTCTGTGACTTGTGCTCTTTCTCACTGTCTCACTTTGGTGTAGACTGTTCCTAACACTCGAAAGGTCATCTTCTCACCCTTCTACTTATCATAATTATGCATTCTTCATTGTTTGCTGGGCAGGTCCTTAATTTTTCCAATGCGTACTCCCTTTATCAGGGTTCTTTCCCTTGTCTGACTTTTTACAATATTTATCTTTGCTTCTCTTATCTAATAATCATAATCCTAATGATAGTAGCAGCTAACGTTGAGTAGCTACCATGAGTCAGGCATTATTCTAAGCACTTTAAGGGTTTTACCTCCTTTAAATACCACAAATGACTCTGAATAGTTATTATTACTATCAGCACCATTTGTAGAGAAGAATAAATTAAAGCCCAGAGAGGTTAAATAATTTGCCTCAGCTCACACAGCTGGTATTTGGTGGAGGGAAGGTTTGAATCTATAAAGGCTGGTTACAGAGCCAAAATCATGAACTAACTGCAATTTTGCCTTTTGTTTGCCCTTTTTTATACATTTAGAAATATTTTAAATCATTTCTTACTGTGGCTATGTCATGGATATTTTTTGCCTCTTGGCCATCTTATGGTCATTTTCCCTATTTTCTATTACATATTTTGGAAGAAGGGGTCCACCATTTCCCCTACTCTCAGACTATAGGTTTAGTCCATCCTTCACAAACCAGGACAGGCAGGGCTATACTCCTTTGACACAGAAATTGGCTCAAGGTTAGATACACAACCCCAGCAGAGCCAAGAAAACATCATGATACGCAGGCGTTCATACTTCTGGCTAGATAAAACTGAGATGATGCAAATTCTTAGAGCCTTTTTAAGAATTGATTTAATGTTCAAAGTAGACAGAAATTCCTGTTTCCTCCCTCTTTGGCCTATGTAAGTGGCATTTTCTAGTTTTCTGCCAATAGCTGCATGAAATATAATTGATATAATATAGACAGATTGTCCTGGATTAAAAGATGAATTTTTAGACATAAGAACTGCTTTTCCCAAATTCTTTCTTCTGCAGTGTCTCGCATCTATATATTACATAATATTGATTAAACATGTTCTGAAAATCAGCTACATCAATATATTAAGCTGAAATTCATGCTCAAACATTTCATACTGCTAATTATATACAATTTTGGTTTAACTGTGCCATGAATTTAACTGAAAACTTCTTTATTTGAAATTATACATTCTAAAAACGTACGTGTCTATGGTAAGCGAGGGGGCATAAAAATAAACTAAACTATTTTTATCTCTGCCCCTCCGTTTTTTCTTGTTATTTCTTGCAACATTTCGGAATATGAGGAACACAAGGCCATGTGCCTAATAAGTGATAAAAGATCCCATGCTATGAAACAGGATACCATAGTGAAAGGAACACTGACTTAGAAATGGAGAAATGGGCAAGCTGTGAAAGTTTGGGTAGGCCTTTAATATTTCCTCAATCTTGGGCTTGAATGTCCTCGTACATACTCTGAATATATTGGATTGTATCACTTCTTGCTATTTACTCATTTGAAAGAATAAAAACTATGACTTATATGACATGTTTCTGGACCATTAGTCATTTCTCAGAAATCTTTCTGAGGTCATCCTTGGCCAATCAGAGCACCCACTCATGAGATATGAATAAACATTATTCTAGATAAGATCTAGGTTAGGAGAGTATGATATGTATGGTTCTTATGAGTACTATAAGATATTTCTCCTAGGTTTCTTGCGGTATTAAAATTAGTTTCAAGGAGCTCTCTCCTTCACTGCTTTTATGGGCCATAAAATTGAAACTGTGGAATCATTTGGTCAGACGTTCTACAAGGTCCCTTTGGGCCTCAGTTTTCTATGAAAAGACATAAGCCATTGCCTGGAATAAAGCCTGGAGTATCTTGTGTGGTCAGAATGTGCCCTACTTTGAGGATGACTTCCTTTTTTTCTAGATACCTATTCTTTTGGAATTGAGTGAATTCTCGCGTCCAGGGTTTTGTGAGGACAATATTTTACTCCAGAGCTGCCTTTGGTTGCTTGGGTTTCGTGGAGATATCCTGGCCTGTATGCTGTTCTGGAATTCCAAGAAAATAAGTGGTTGCATTGAATGGAGAACATACAGGTCATTGAAGTCTTCAACTGTAGGCCACAGTATTGAGTTTGGTCTTTATTCTTCATTCAGTGGTGTGAGTCCTCCTGCCAAGGCATGCAATCAGAGGGAGGTTTGGGATTATTTGTGATTGTCTGAGGATAGCTTTTCTCCATTTCATAACTTTTTCTGGAGCACATCTTCTTGCTAGTTCTGTAACATGGTAAAAAGAAAAATCCTAGGAACAACAGGTTATAGTCCCATCTCTGCCACTTGTTAGCAATGTGACCTTGGCCCAAGCATTTTGCCTCCCCTAATTGCAGTTTCTCCAGATACAATAAAAAAAGGTGGACTAGATAATTATTAAGGCTTCATTCATTGTTAAGGATCTGTAATTCTGTAATCATACTATCTGGCATGAAAGCTCATAGTATGCTTGTCACAGAGCCACACATATAGATTGTAAACTAAAAGACTAAATGATTTCCCAAATTCTTCCATCTGGACTTACCAGAGCCAGAGAATACTCAGCGGGTTTGCCACATGAAGCTTTACCAGCTAGAAAAACTGTTGTTCTGGCCTAAGTTCTTAAAATTTAAATACACATTTTTTTCTGATGCTTTAACAGATTCAACTGCAAAAACTCAGTAAATAGCTCTGTGGTTAAGTGAAGAAACACTTCCTGAGAAATGTCATGCATTCAAGTACAGATGGTCATATGAAGTTTCTAAGGGTCTCTGGTTAACTTAAGGTCCCATTCAGGGAGAAGAAAGACAAAAATAGAGTTTAGCGTTCCTGCTGAATTTAGTGGGAATTTGCATTTCAATGCCAGTTCTTAAATGGTTTGATTCTTATAAACCCTATATGTTATGGAGTGTTTGATGTTACATAATGGTGAAATGAATAGAATTGGGAAATATTTGAACTTCAAATATACTTGCAAATGTACTTTATTCCCCCCTTTAAGCCACCTACGTATATAAACCTAGAATCAATTATGTGAAGTTTAATTTCTAAAAGTTTTGATAAAGCTTTCTCCTCCAGAAAGTTAGCTCTCATATGGGAATGCATCTGGGGAAAAAAATAGTTTGTTAAGATTTTCTTATTCATTTGTCCTAGAATCTAAATTAGAGATCAGCTAACTTTTTTGTGGCAGTAAATGTTTTAGTCTTCAAGAGCCATGAAGACTCTATCAAAAATATAGTACTTAACTGATCAGAGCAGCAGAAAATCAGCCATAGACAATCTGCAAACAAATGGGTATGGCAGGGTCCCAACAAAATTGTTCACTAAAACCAGTGAGTCATTGGTGGGCTAAAGTTGCAGGTCCTGGATCTAGGTAATTACCAAGTGATTCTCCTTCAACCCCTTCCCAACCGTAGATCATTCTTTAGTGAAAATAGTATTGGAATAGGGGCTCTGGATACCCAACTCCAACTCCCATTTATAGACTTTGTAATTTCTAAACATTACTAGACATTATGCCTTGAAAAGTTTCACCAATATGGATCTTATTTTAGTCATCATCTTCAGTATTTAACATGTGTTAGCTAAGAGCTAATAAGATTGTTGTTGTAGGATGCTTTATTTCTTGTGTAGTACTTTAACTACAAAGTTACAGAATCTTTTGTAACCTTAAAAAGTGTAGAGAAGAGGGCGGCGCCGTGGCTCAGCTTGTAGGGCGCCAACTCCATATACCGAGGGTGGTGGGTTCAAACCCGGCCCCAGCTAAACTGCATCAAAAAATACCCGGGCATTGTGGCAGATGCCTGTGATCTCAGCTACTAGGGAGACTGAGGCAGGAGAATCGCCTAAGCCCATGAGTTGGAGGTTGCTGTGAGCTGTGACTCCACGGCACGCTACCGAGGGTGACAAAGTGAGACTCTGTCTCTAAAAAAAAAAGTGTAGATGAGATTAAAATTCTGATATAGGGCCATATTTTTTTGTCTGAATGGAAGAGAGGGAAGACAGAGCTGCTTCATTATAATCCCAGAAGTGGTCATGCTCGAGAATCATAAAGATATGGCACAGCATTGCACACAGTTAGCACTTGGGAATGAAGTGTTGGTACCAGAAATGGTAAAAAAAAAAAAAAAAAAAAAAAAAATGGTGGTTCAGTTTCTGACCCTGGAGGTAGCATCAGGGGAATTCAAGGCTGCACAAGGGGTCCAAGGATACCCTGGTGTTACAAAGGCAGTGGTAGAAGCCCAGAAAACTGGAGGATACAACCAAGATAATGAAAAGGAAAAGCTTGCCTGTTTGTGGTAGCTCTATAAACCTTGGTCATCTTCTTTTTTACCCAAGAGTTTCTTTTAATGAACTGAGGGTGTATTTTGCTAGCTCTTGTTTCATAAACTTTAAAAATAGGTAGGTGCTTTCTGTCACCTAACACATAAGAAATAGAGGTAGAACTGTAAAGTGCTCATGTACAAATATCTATTGGGAATGTATTTTGATGACTAAAAAAATAATATGTTAATATTCTATTGATAGTATATCACTGTGTTGGCCCATAAGGAATGCTCAGTATGCCTAAAAATAGTTCTTTTGTGCACTTGAAGTATGTATGTCTCCTGAAATTTATGTACTATCTTTCTGATCTTCACTTCCCTAGTGAATCATAGAATCAAAGTTAGAGAGTCAGGACATGTTATCTTAGATATTACTGAGATTATTACAGCTTCATGTTTAGATGTGAGTGTGACACTATCGTTTTTCTTTTAAGAAAAACTCAGGAGAATATTTTATAGTTTACTACCATGTATGTGAAAAGTACTTCAAAAGAAAATCTATAGGTATCAGAGGCTTAGATAATTATTTTGAGGTTTGAACATAACTGATGAAAGATGGATCCATTGAAAGTTGACTGTCCCTAAAATGAATTATATCTGATTAACATTTCAATTATTAATATATGACACAAATATTTAATTAAGTCAGCCAGGAGTAGCGGCTCATGTCTGTAGCCCAGCTTATGCCTATAGCCCCAGCTCCTTGGGAGGCTGAAGCAAGACGATTGCTTGAACATAGGAGTTTGAGGCTTCAGTGAGCTATGATCACAGCACTGCACTCCAGCCTGGGTGACAGAAAGACTCAGATTCAGTCTCAAAAAAAAAAAAAGAATTAATTATTTAAAAAGATAAAAAAATAGAAGGGGAAAATGGAGGAAAAAGTCCTTTAACTTCCATGCAAATCCATTTCATCATTTTAGAAAAAATAAATCTCTTTAGTAGTTCATGTTTTGTGCAGTGCATAATTGATTGCATCATTTTTCTGGGTTAAATTTTCTGGAAAGGTTTTTAAGTTCATGTAAAATTGATACTCAGCAGGTTTTCTCAACCTTAGAACTATTGATGTTTTCAGTCAGATAATTCTTTGCAGTGGGAGACCTGTGGGGACCGTCCTCTGCATTGTAGGATTTTTAACAGCATTCTTGGCCTCTGGCTAGGTTTAGTAGCACCAATACATACGTTTAGACAAATAAAGCTCCCTCCAGACACTGTCAGATGTTCCCTGGGGAGGAAATCTACCCTGGTTGAGAAGAAGTGGTGTACATGACCCTAACAGATAACAGAAAGGAACGGAAGCAGGATCGTATGAATAATACAAGTCTTGTTAATAGCTGAATTTGGGTGTTGAAATGCAAATGAAATTTGTGTTATTTGCTATTTTTGAGTGGTGCATTATCACACCAGACTTTCTAAGGAATTCCATCATTTAGAAATGAAGCCATCATCTATAAAGAGCTCTCTCCTTCTCTGTTCCTCCAGCTCTTACATATCATGTTGCCAATATCCTGTAAAGGTTGTAATAAGATTATATTATATACTCTGCTCTTCAACCAGAAATTACATGCAGAGTAGCAGCAGTGGAGTTACATCTCCTAATGGAAAGTGAATTGGGGCTTGGCATCTGTGGCTCAATGGGCTAAGGCGCCAGCCACGTACACCTGAGCTGGCGGGTTCAAATCCAGCCTGGGCCCGCCAAACACCAATGATGGCTGCAGCCAAAAAATGGCCAGGCATTGTGGCGGGCGCCTATAGTCCCAGCTACTTGGGAGGTGGAGGCAAGAGACTCGCTTGAGCCCAGGAATTGGAGGTTGCTGTGAGTTGTGATGCTACAGCACTCTATCCAAGGTGACAGCTTGAGGCTCTGTCTCAAAAAAAAAAGTGAATTGGACTTTACCTTGGGAACCCCACAGGTTAGCTGGGTCACCTTTAAATTTACCAGCATATCTTTTGCCTACTTTTCCTTAAAGTCAACATACATGACTTATTTTTCTCTATCTCTCCAGCTGAATGGCTGGCACAAGATATAAAGATGCTTTAAAACTAGATGAATAGGTTGAATCTTTTTGTTGATCTCATAACCAAGGAGTTAGCATGTTTTCAACCTCTCTGTTCTTCCTCCTTCCTGTACTTTCATTCCTGACTACTACTTGCTGGCTTGATCTCACAGACCATCTATTCTGTTTTCTTCATGCTGAAGACATGGCCAAAACTTTGTTACTTTGACGTCTATAAATTTGAGAAGGGCCTAGAACCAAAACACACTAGCGAGTTCTAATGTAAGACATTGGGGAATACTAGTAAGAAAAATGCTTTATCATTTCAGTACCCAGTATCACTATAATAAAATTGTTACAGTTATGAATTATTGAGGCAGACTTATAGAAAATATGTCTTTAAGTTTTCATTACTTTTTTCCACTAGAAGAATTATAAACTTACTTTTAATCTTAAGTAATTTATAATGTATTCTATAACTCCAAACCATGGACCAGTTTCCTACAGAACTTATTTCCAAAATCAATTACCCATACTTTTTTTGAAGATTTTGAGCTAGCAGTTTTAAGAAAAAGGAAGGAACATGTAAATTCGGAGAAACTACATGATAAAGACAAAGGGCAAATGCTTTGGATTTGGGCAGAACTAGGTATTATTATGATTGTCATGCTGACTCTTGTATACTATAAATTTTGGCATGTTATTTAAACCCACAGAGCTTTGGTGTTGCTGTCTTTAAATGGGCCAGTCTTTACTTCAGAATGTCACTATGAAAATAGAGAAAAATAAATATGATTTAGGATATTATTGGCATTAATTAGGTAATTGCAATAAATGATTATGATTGATGGTGATTGTGGAGGTATAGTTGTGCAATTAACTAGACATGCCCAGAGCCAAGGTGTTCTACAAAATCATAAAATCCCTCTGGTACCTTTTTAACTCCATTTTCTGAGTCAGGCTTAAATAGCATCTTTCCCTCTGTCCTGTGCTAAATGTTAGTATTCTATTGATTCTTAACTAATTCCTGCTAAGAAGATAAATATCTCTTCTGGAGAGTATTTGTATTTTAATGGAGGCATTCTTTTTTTTTATTTTTTATTTTTTTATTTTTTATTGAGTCATAGCTGTGTACAATAATTCAGTCATGGGGTACAGTGTGCGGGCTTCACATACAATCGGAGATATTTTTATCAACCTGATTGATATAACATTCATGATATTTTCTCATTTAC
>CAUYRH010049356.1:0-14452 GCA_963574655.1 Perodicticus potto | reverse complement strand
CACCCTGGATGGAGTACCGTGGCATCACAGCTCACAGCAACCTCCAATTCCTGGGCTCAAGCGAGTCTCTTGCCTCTGCCTCCCAAGTAGCTGGGACTACAGGCGCCCGCCACAACGCCCGGCCATTTTTTGGTTGCAGCCGTCATCGTTGTTTGGCAGGTCCGGGCTGGATTCGAACCCGCCAGCTCAGGTGTACATGGCTGGCGCCTTAGCCCGTTGAGCCACAGGTGCTGAGCCAATACACCAATTCTCTACAGAGTTCCTTACTATTTGCCTCAACAAAAAGGTAGTAATGTGTCTACTTTTCATTGAATAATCTTCTTTCATCTATAATTTTTCTTTATTTGGAGTCTGTTTTCTATGGAGATGTTGTGTAAGCCATGTTGGTATAAAAATAATAATAATAGCTAAGGGGAAATTATTATTATGAAAATTAATTGCCAGGAAAATAGAAAGCAAGGCTCGGCCCCTCCCACATCTTGGCTGCCGATGCAGGGGAGATGGAGAGCCGACTGGACAGAGCAGCAGGTGATGTGTGAGGCACTACTGAGGTGTGGAAGTACCCCTGAAAACCAAGTAAGAATGCTTACCTGAGTTCTAAATCACATTAAACACCTAACATTACAATGGCAGGTTGAAATGTTATTGATAATCGCTGCCTCGTCAAGTTGCCATGAGCACATTTAACATCTACTGGTGTCAATTCAACTGTCTATGCTCAGATGATAACACACTGGAAGCCACACACCACAGGAAAACTGAAGCTACACAAATAACCACTGGGTATATATGTTTATTTTATGTGACACCATGACATATTATCATCTATAAAGTGCACATTCAAGAACCAAACAATTGAGTTCCAAAAAAAAAAAATCTCATAATGTTCTGACTAAGTTTACAGTTTTATGTGGGGCAGCATTCATAGCCATCCTAGACCACATGCAGCCATAGCCATGGGTTGGACAGCCTTGATTTCGACAATGTTGAAACTGACTCCTAATTGGCTTCATAACCTTTTATTTGCTCCTTATCTTCTATTCTTCACACTGTCAACTCTTCTAACTCGATGCCCTTTGGATTGTGCTTTTCAAACCACTTGCACAAAGGACAAATTTTTTTTTTTTTTTTTTTTTTTATTGATACAGGGTCTCAGCTGTCACCCTGGGTTGAGTGTCATGGCGTCATAGCTCACAACAACCTCCAACTCTTGGGCTCAAGCAATCCTCTTGCCTCAGCTCTTCAATTTTTTTTTAGTAGAGACAGGGGTCTTGCTTTTTGCTCAGGCTGGTCTCAAACTATCCACCGACCTTGATATCCCAGAGTGCTAGGATTACACACATGAGGCACCACGCTCAGCCAACAAATTACTTTTTTAAACATTTTAAATTTCCAATCTGAGCCGGCTACATTGGCTGACTGTAATCCCAGCACTTTGGGACCTGAGGTGGGCAGAGCACTTGACGCCAGGCATTGGAGATCAGCCTGGGCAATGCAGTGAGATCCCCATCTCTAAACAAAAATTAGTAATGTGTGTTGGTACAGGCATGTAGTCCCAGCTGCTTGGAAGGCAGAAGCCAAAGGATCTCTTGAGAAGTTCAAGGCTAAGTAAGCTATGATAAAGCCATTGCATTCAGGCCTTCAGGGCAACAAAGAGAGACCCTGTCTCTTTAAAAAAAAAAAAATTCCAATATGGCAAAACAGATAACTTTTGTAAATTACAAAACTGAATTTGAATAATGTGCACTGGCAAATAGCTATAGGTTCCTAAAAGCTTATTCTTACATGGTGGCTCACACCTATAATCCTTAGTACTCTGGTAGGCTGAGGCGGATAGATTGTCTGAGCTCACAGGTTTGAGACCAGCCTGAGCAAGAGTGAGACCCCATCTCTAAAAAAATAGCTGGGCGTTATGGCTGGCACCTATAGTCCCAGCTACTCCGGGGGTTGAGGCAAGAGAATCACTTGAGCCCAAGAGTTTGAGGTTGCTGTGAGCTATGATGCCACATAACTCAACCCTAGGGAAACTGAATGAGACTGTCTCCAAAAAAAAAAACCCAAACTCACTAAACTCACTATCTTTTCACCAAATCTGCTCCTCACATTCTTTACTTATTTTTATTTTGGGGGACAGGGCTTCGCTCTGTCACCCATGCTGGAGTGCAGTGTCATGATCATAGATCACTGCAACCTTAAATTCCTGGGCTCAAGTGACACTCCTTGCCTCAGCCTCCCTATTAACTAAGACTAAAGGTGCACACAATTATGCCAGGCTAATTTTGTTTATTTTTTGTAAACAGAGAGTCAGCCTGTGTTGCCCAGCCTTGTCTCAAACTCCTGACCTTTGCCTTGGCCTCCCAAAGTGTTGGGAATGTAGATGTCAGCCACCATACCCAGACCCTTTCTTTTTTTTTTTGTAGAGACAGAATCTCACTTTATTGCTCTTGGTAGAGTGCTGTGGCATCACACAGCTCACAACAACCTCCAACTCCCAGGCCTAGGCGATTCTCTTGCCTCAGCCTCCCAAGTAGCCAGGACTATAGGTGCCCGCCACAACGCCTGGCCATTTTTCTGTTTTGCAGTTCGGCCGAGGCCGGGTTTAAACCCGCCACCCTCAGTATATGGGGCCGGTGCCCTACTCAATGAGCCACAGGTGCCACCCCGCCCCTTTCTTATTTTTAAAAGCACTATCACTATCTCTATTTGAAATCCTCCAATGGCTTCTACAACTAAAATTTTTCAAAGGGCAAAAAAATTATACAGATAAAAGATGAAAATGGCCAAGAAACACATGAAAAAGTACTCAAGGCTATCAGAGAAATGCTAATGCTAATGAAATCCTCAAGGTATTACCCACCAGAATAGCTAAAATTAAAAAGATGGACATCAAATGTGACCAAGAATATAGAACTCACACATTGTCCTGGGAAATGTAAAACAGTACAATCACTTTAGGAAAAGTCTTAGGAGTTTTAGGAGTTATAAACCTAACCACATTCCCACCCTATGAAGCAGCAAACAGTACAATCACTTTGGGAAAAGTCTTAGGAGTTTAGGAGTTATAAACCTAACCACATTCCCACCCTATGAAGCAGCAATTCCATTTATAGGTCTTAACCTAAGAGAAATGAACACGTATGCTTACAAAAAAGACTTAAAGGAGAATCTTCACAGCAGCAGCAGCTTTATTCCTAAGAACCAAAAGCTGAAAAGAGCCCAGCTGCCCATCAATAAGAGAAGGGAGAAATTATGGTATATTCAAACCATTAGATAATAAAAAATAAACAACATGGATGGATCTCACTAACATCAGGCTGTTATAGAAGGCTTACACAAAAAGATTTTTCTAATAAAAAAACATGAGAGTAATGGTTGCTTCTTCATGGGGTGGAGGAAAAATTAATTGGGAATAGGCATGAGGGAAATTTCTTGAGTGATGATCGTGTTCTATATCTTAGCAGGGTTTTGGGTTACTTGGTGTATGTACTTGTCAAAACTCAGAAAATGTACATTTAAGGTTTGTATATTTAATTTTGTGTTACTTAACAAAAACTAACCAAATATTGAACTGCAGTTAATTATATGCAAACAAAAGTAGGTAGGGGAAAGCATGCTAATATTTGCATTTACTTTGAAATGTAATGAATAAGATACTTGGATACTAGATAAGGAAAAGTATAGTAAAGTTGTAATGGTACTCTCTAGGCCAGTGGGCCCCAACCTTTCTGACAACAGGTACCGGTTTCATGGAAGACAGTTTTTCCATGGCCGAGGAGGGACAGGAAGGGAGATGGCTGGGGATGACTCAAACACATTACGCTTATTGTACATTTTATTTCTATTATCATTATATTATAATATATAATGAAATAATGATACAACTCACTACAATGCAGAATCAGTGGGAGCCCTGAGTATGTTTTCCTGCAAGGAGACAGTCTCAGAACCAGCATCCTCACCTCAGCGCCACGTCAGACAATGAAGCATTAGATTGTTATAAGGAGCATGCAAGCTGAATTCCTCACATACACAATTACAGTACAGTTCATGCTCCTATGAGAATCTAATGCTATCACTGGTCTGACAGGGGGCAGAGCTCTCGGCAGTGATACAGTGACGGGGAGCAGCTGTAAATTCAGACGAAGCGTCACTCACCCCCTAACAGCCTACCGGTGGTCCACTACCCAGGGGTTGGGGACTGCAGCTCTAGGTGGTATGAGGCGGTTTTCACCGTAAAATCCTTTTAATTTTGCTCTATATTCAAAATTTTAGATGTCCTTAGAAAGGCTGCCAAAACCCTTAACCACCACCATCTTTCAGGCACAGTATCCTCTTACTCTTGACCTTGCCCACACAGCTCCAGTTAAACTGCCTCTTTGCTATTTTTGAATATTGGAAACATTTTCTCACCATGGAGTGTTTGTACTGGCTTAGAATGATCTTCCCTCAAATGCCCACATGGATCATCCTCCAGCTGTCTGTTTCAGTAGGTTTTTGAGAGGCTTTCCCAAACCTCCCTATATAAAACAGCAACCCACTGCAACATTAGCCACCCCTTCCATAACACTTACCACCACATAACAAGGAGTATGCATATGGGTGTGCATGCAGGCATATATATATATATATATATATATATATAATTTTTTCTTTTTTGAGACAGGTTCTCTGTTACCCAAGCTAGAGTATAGTGGCATCATCATAGCTACAACTCCAAATTGCTGGCCTCAAGCAATCCTCTCACCTCAGCTTCCCAAAGGGCTAATATTACAGGCATTAACCACCACACTTAGTCTGTATCTTTCCCATCCTCCCACCCACAAACCTAGAGCGGAAATTCCACAAGGAGAATTACTTTGTTTTGCTCAGTGTTGTCTCAGCACCTTTAACACAGTCTGGCATGTAATCAGCAATCAATAAATCTCTGCTGAGGGAGTGAATTAATAAATGAGTAAGTATAACTGACATGGCTTTGTTAAGAATGCAATTTGGCAAATCTATCAAGAGTCTTACTTTTATTGATCTCTCCAAATTACATGACCATAACTCTTTATCTCAGTGCCCTTTAAACAGAAAAATATTTAAGAAGTAGGAATTTCTATTTCTTCAAGTAAGAAATAGAAATCAAAAACAAAATCACTATAGTGAAAAGACTTCCACCTCAAAAGATCTGACTAGTGTTTGTTTATTTCAACCTTGCCCGGCTAAATCTTGTTCTTTAGCTTATATGCTACTTCTTTATCATAATATTACATGTCTTTTTTCATATTACAGATTAAGTTGTATACTAATTTACTTTTACTTAAATCTCTCTCTCTCCTACTAGCTCCATAATAATGAAGACCACATATACTGTGCTCACAACTGTATATCCCAGGCCAGTGCTGAATAAATGAAATTCCTTTATATCCTCACAATCCCCCTTTTCTTATTTTTTCATTTTTTTTCTCACAGTTCACCTAATGTGCACATGAGGGTGTTCAGCACAGCCCCTGGGTTAAGGGTTCAACTACAATTTGAACTTTACCTTAACAATGAAAACAATGGGCCAGGCATGGTGGCTCAGGCCTGTAATCCTAGCACTCTGGGAGGTCCAGGTGGGTGGATAGTTTGAGCTCAGGAGTTCCAGACTAGCCTGAGCAAGAGCAAGGCCCCATCTCTAAAAATAGCTGGGCATTGTAGCAGGCACCTATAATCCCAGCTATTCAGGAGGCTGAGGCAAAAGAATCACTTGAGCCCAAGAGTTTGAAGCTTCTGTGAGATATGATGCCACCGCCCTCTTCCGAGGGTGACAAAATGAGCCTCTTGTCTCAAAAAAGGAGAAAACAATGTAATCTAAACATTTGTACCCTCATATCAATCTGAAATAAAAATGAATAAATATCGGGAGGGGAAGGTGGAGAAGGAATGGGGAGGGGAAGTTGGAGAAGGTAGAAAAGGAAAGTGGAATTTGGGGGAGAAGGTGAAGAAGGAAGGTGGAGAAGGAAGGTGGAAAAAAAAATTTTTTTTAATTAATAAATATCTTCACAGCCAAGAAAAATAAATAAATAAATAAATCCTCATAGTTCATGGCACTAAGTCAATCAATGTCTAAGACAAGAAGCAAAACAATCAAGATACATGGTATTTTAAAATAACTGAAATAAGGCTTGGTGCCCATAGCTCAGTGGGGAGGGCCGCTTGCACCGAGCCTGGTGAGTTCGAGCCCAGTCCAGGCCAGCTAAACAACAATGACAACTGCAACCAAAAAATAGTTGTGGCAGGCGCCTATAGTCCCAGCTACTTGGGAGGTTGAGACAAGAGAATCTCTTAAGCCCAAGAATTGGACGTTGCTGTGAGCTGTGTGATGCCACGGCACTCTACCAAGGGTGACATAGTGAGATTCAGTCTCAAAAATAAAATATAAAAAAATTTTAAAAAACTGAAATAAATACTAAAATAACAACAGCTAATAGACTCAAAGGAATTATGAAAGGAGTACAGAACTGCTTTTCTCATATGAATGTTTGGTTTTTAAAATATATATACATATAATGTGGATTTTTTTTTTAATTAAGCATTTTTCAGAAGGTTTAGGGAGTACAAGTTGAATTCCATTACATGTTTATATCATACAGTGCTAGAGTCTGGGCTTCTGGTGTACATATCACCTAACTAATGTACACTGTCCGCCACAGGTAATTCTTCTCTCTCACTCCCTCCCACCATTCTCCCTTTTGATTCTCCAAGGTCTATTACACCATTCTTTGTGCCCTTTTGTAGCCATAGTTTAGCTCTCACTTATAAATGAGAAAATGCAGCTTTTTCTGTTCCTGGGTCACCCCACTTAGGATAATGGCATCCAGTTCCATCCAAGTTGCTATGACAGCCATTATTTCATCGTTTTTTATCACTGTGTAATACTCCAAGGTGTATATATATCACATATTATTTTATTTTATTTTATTTTTTGAGACAGAGTCTCAAGCTGTTCCCCTGGGTAGAGTGCCGTGGCATCACAGCTCACAGCAACCTCCAACTCCTGGGCTCAAGTGAGTCTCCTGCCTCCGCCTCCCAAGCAGCTGGGACTACAGGCGCCCACCACAACACCCGGCCATTTTTTGGTTGCAGCAGTCATTGTTGTTTGGCAGGCCGGGGCTGGATTCGAACCCGCCAGCTCAGGCGTACGTGGCTGGCACCTTAGCCTGTTGAGCCATAGGTGCCGAGCCTATATATCACATTTTAATTCACTCATGAGTTGATGGACACTTAAGTTGATTCCATGTCTTTGCAACTGTGAATTATACTGCAATAAACATACAAGTATCTTTTTGATGTAATGATTTATTTTCCTCTGGGCAGATTCTCAGTAATGGGAGTGCAGGATTAAATGGTAGGTCTACTTTCAGTTCCATGAGAAATTTCAATACTGATCCCCAGAGAAGTTGTACTAATTCATATTCCCACCAACAACATGTAAGTGTTACCTTTTCACTGCATCTGTGCCAACATCTATTGTTTTTTCACTTTTTAATAATGGCCACTGTACTTGGAGTAACATGGAATCATACCATGGTTTTTATGTTTGTTTTTGTTGTTTGAAACTGAGTACTGCTCTGTCACCCAGGCTAGAGTGCAATGGCATTGTCAGAGGTCACTGCAACCTCAGACTTAGGGCAATCACCCTGCCTCAGCCTGCTAAGTAGCTGGGATTAGAGGTGTGTACCACTATACCTGGCTAATTTCTTCTATCATTTTAAAAGACAGGGGTCTCAGCTGAGCATCAGAAAAAGGCAGCCATCATCTCTGTGGAGGGTGACTCAAAGCAGCAGAGCAGACTGCCAACTCACTGGCCACGGCGGGTGATGGCTTGATCGAGCTCCGCAAGCTGGAGGCTGCAGAGGACCTGGCATCCCAGCTGTCACGCTCTGGGAACATCACTTACCTGCCAGCAGGGCAGTCTGTGCTTCTCCAGCTGCCCCAGTGAGGGCCTGCCCTGCCTGTACTCCTCAGGCCAACTGGGCCACAGCCCTGATGATGATTACCACCACCTCTCTTCTGCCCCCACCCAGAAATCACTGTGAAATCTCATGATTGGCTTAAAGTGAAGGCAATAAAAGTAAAATCACTTCAATAGATCTCTTAAAAAAAAAAAATTAAAAGTAAAGATTTAACGACTCTTACAATTTTTGGCTTCCTATTAGAAATCAAAATATATATTAGGTTTAAAAAAATTAACTCATGGGCGGCGCTTGTGGCTCAGTGAGTGCCGGCCCCATCTACCAAAGGTGGCGGGTTCAAACCCGGCCTTGGCCAAACTGCAAAACTAAAAAAATAGCCGGGCACTGTGGCGGGCGCCTGTAATCCCAGCTACTCTGGAGGCTGAAGCAAGAGAATTGCCTAAGCCCAGGAGTTGGAGGTTGCTGTGAGCTCTGTGACACCACAGCACTCCACAGAGGGTGATCAAGTGAGACTCTGTCTCTAAAAAAAAAAAAAAAATTAATTCATTCAACTATTACATATAATTCCACAGAAATTGGGCATACAAAAATCACATTTTTTCCAGTAAAAGATAATGTCCCTACTCACAAAGAGATTGAAAGTACCCCAAATTAGTAATAGTAAAAATGAAATTACTGAGATACCTAACTATGACCAATTTGAATATTTATGCAAAAATAAAATACAAAAACTTCTAATTATCATTTATATTAAGGTCTTATTTGGGGCTTCTTAACAATTCTACAGCTCATATCCAAATTAAGGTTGCCTTGAAACCAATACTAACAATGGAAATTGTGAATATAAGCTAGTGTCGGCTGGCATTCCCCGGCCTCAGACCCCTAGGTGTGCAAGGGGCACAGAATGTCCAGCAGAGTAGATAAGCTAGTCTGGATAGAAGTTGACGGTAGAGTAGAGACAGAATATAAACAAAGCTAAAAAGCAACTGACGATTATCCTCAAGCCATAACTATCTAACCTGTGGGCTCTAATTTTTCTTTATTAATACTCTACAGTAGTGGCCTTTGATCTGTAGCTTAGTGCTCCCCTATCCTTTACCCTGATAGCTCTCTTCCTTGAACAAAAAACTGCTGCCTATTTAATTGAAACATGAGACTGATACCCTCTCACTTTTTTACTTTGTATACCACACTTCTAAAACCCCAGTAAGAAGGCCTTTCTTGCTAAAAGGCTGATACTGTTGCCTTTCCAGGTCAAGAAAAAGAAACTGTGCATGTGCCTGGGCCTTCCCTCCCTATGACTGCTGACCCAGGGCTGTTGGGTAAAGTTCCTGCTTGAGGAATTCCCAGTCCACTGTGTAGCAGCTCTATTTCTTCTGTGATCACTACAAGCAATGGAATTTTGTGATTTAGTCTGTCTTTGTTTTCATTACTCAGTTCAAGATTTTTTTTCATAATTGCTCTTTTGAATTGTTTAACATTTACTTAATGCATTAGACTACTGCTTTTTGTTCAAAACAAATGTGAAATGTGATTCAAATTCCTACTGACATACCTTTGTGATATTACTGGAAGGGCAAGCACAGTCAACCACTTTCCAACAGACTATATTTCTAGTATTCACATAAGTCTCCTCTCTTACCTTAGGCAGTGATTTCAATCACCAGCCTAGCTCAGAGATCCATAAGAATGTAAAACTGTACCAAAGCAATATTATACCAGAATTACCATGCCTTTCATTCTGGTCACCTATATTTACTACTCTTTAGTATATAAATCTCACATCTTTGAAGATTCAACACATCAGGTAATATCGCTGTCTATCTGTTCTACACGCTATGTGACCTGACCATCAAGGCATACTTACTAAGGACTAGCATTTGCCTCCGGACTTTATTTGTACCTAAGACCTGCCAATATCCTGAATGTTGTCAATGTGTGATATGACTCCCCCACTGCAACACTACAATTTTACAATTTCTTCATGTTCTCAATCCCAGTATTCTTCTGCACATCAGCTAAGTGATTCATAACCATGGAGAAGTCAAGATTTTTGTCTATTGTTAAGACTTTTTGACCACTGTGCCTGCACTTTCAAATCATTCACTTCCTTGTTATTGCTGGCAAACTTTCAGTTCCTTAGACATTTTTCTTTTTCTCCCTTTAAACTACTTCAGGTTTTACATTTTTCTCTATGAAGGTTAGAGTCCATGACAAATTATTAACTACCACTTCTTTCATATGCCTTTTCCCCAACTTCCAGAGGTAAATTTCTTTCACTTTACTGTGAAAAGAAATGAAATAAAAACCCTCAGACTAATACTCCCCCTAATGCCCTGTTTCACTAGGTACAAATTTATTGTTATATGGATGATACTTCCCCCTTTTTCTCCTAAAGGCTGATTTCTCTAGTTAGGCTAAAAATCCCATCCCATCTCTTTCAGCTATATTCATCATCTACCTTTAGATTTTTGAAGTTATGGACCTTTGTTTGTAAATACTTTGCTCTAGCTCAATATGCCTGTCACACAAATGGGATGAAAATATAAGAAATTGAGTGTGAATTATCTACATCTCTCAAATTTGTACAAAACCTTTATATAAGAACACTATATTTTTTTGATTCATCTATTTCTTTTAGAGATACTGGAATAAAGAGAAAAGCTCTTCTGGCGGTTGGGAGAAAATTCACCTACCTTATTCAGTGCTCTGCTTATCATATCTATAATGAAGTATCACTAATCTCTTTAAGTATAACATGATCTCTAAGAGAACTCAGATTATCACAATTGATACTTGTATTTCAAACTTTTCCGTTATAGACCCTTCTATTCTAAAACAAATCTCAAAATACTAGCAGTGGCAAAAGCAAGATTTTACTATTTCTTTTCTTCCTATCACAAGTAAATTTCTTATCTGAAGTATGACTTCGTAAGAAATATGAAGAAAACAATTTAAAATGGTGGCGGCGCCTGTGGCTCAGTGAGTAGGGCACCAGCCCCATATACTGAGGGTGGTGGGTTCAAACCCGGCCCCGGCCAAACTGCAACAAAAAATAGCTGGGCGTTGTGGCGGGCACCTGTAGTCCCAGCTACTCGGGAGTCTATTCTGAAGCAAGAGACTCACCTAAGCCCATGAGTTAGAGGTTGCTGTGAGCTGTGTGATGCCACAGCACTCTACTGAGGGCGATAAAGTGATACTCTGTCTTTACAAAAAAAAAAAAAAAGAAAAGAAAAGAAATTAAAATGATAAAATGGAAAAAGGAGGCAAGGAGGATTTGAATTACCAAAGTGGAAATAGGAGGAGGAGAAACTAAAGCATGTACGTACCTACGATTAAGACAGTTTTGAGCAGGATATTAAATATTTTAAGTTTGAGCCAAGAGGCAACTAATGACAATAGTTACCTATTTTGGAGGATTGTTGTAAAAATGAGAAATTACAAACATAAAATGCTTAGCACTGTGTCTTACTCAAAACAAATTAGCTATTATACTTACACTGTTATGGCAGGTTTAGAAAACGGTGCTGAAATACTTAAATATACCCAACCCTGAACTCATTTAACTTCTGTTCCAGAACTAGTAACAAACAAGTGGAAAAGTCATTCAGTTCTTGAGGCTATTATTGGTTGTCCTTTGCAAGAAAGAGCAAAAGATTTGACTTAATAAGTTATTTCATGGATATATCTCATGAACATTTATTTAAGTATAGCAAAAACTGTTCAGGTTTTGAATTAGAAAATTTTTGAGGCTTGGTGCCTGTGGCTCAACGGGCTAAGGCACCAGCCACATACACCTGAGCTGGCGGGTTTGAATCCAGCCTGGGCCCGCCAAACAACAATGACGGCTGCAACCAAAAAAATGGCCGGGCGTTGTGGCGGGCTCCTGCAGTCCCAGCTACTTGGGAGGTGGAGGCAAGAGACTCGCTTCAGCCCAGGAATTGGAGGTTGCTGTGAGCTGTGATGCCAGAGCACTCTATCCAGGGTGATAGCTTGAGGCTCTGTCTCAAAAAAAAAAAAAAAAAAAAGAAAAGAAAATTTTTGAGATGTCATGTAAACCTATCCTCAAAAGCTTTAATTACAGAGCCTCCAATGAATGAAACTATTTATACTTGTCATCCATGTACAGTAGAACCTCTGCAAGTGGACACCCAAGGAACTGTAACAAACTGGTCAACATACAGAGGTAGTCAAAATAAGGAACTAGGCCTGCTGTTACTGATACATACCTGGGGGGCATGTCCAATCTATGAAAATTAGGTCAACTTAAGGAGGTGGTCAATGTAGGGAGATGGTCAACTATGGAGGTTAGACTGTATGCTAATCTACCCATAATCTCCGTATTTAGCAATATAATAAAATATGGAAATTTATCTCCACACCAAAATAGAGTATATTTAATTTTTTTTTTTTTTTTGAGACAGAGTATATGTCACCCTCGGTAGAGTGCCGTGGTGTCACAGCTCACAGCAACCTCAAACTCTTGGGTTTAAGCAATTCTCTTGCCTCAGCCTCCCAGGTAGCTGGGACTACAGGCGCCCAACACAACACCAGGCTATTTTTTTGTTGCAGCTGTCTTTGTCGTTTAGCTGGCTTCCTTAGTGTATGTGGCTGGTGCCATAACCATTGTGCTATAGGCAAAGAGCCAAGAATACTTTATTTAAACTGTCAATAGTGGACCCCCTTTTTTTTCTTAAAGGAGATGGAGTGTTGCTCTGTAGCTCAAGCTGATCAGAGCTCACACTGAAACCTCAAAGTCCCAGGCTCAAACAATCCTCCCACCTCAGCCTTCCAAGTAGCACATACCACAATGCCCAGTTAAGTTTTAAGTATTTTATAGAGACAGTTAAGTTTTGAGTATTTTATATAGAGTCTCGCTGTGCTACCCAGGCTGGTCTTGATCTCCTAGCCTCAAGTGATGCTCCTGCCTCAGCCTCCCAAAGCACTGGGATTACACCCACAGCACTGTACTCAGGCTGTTTTATGCAAATAATAATTTTATGCATTAGAAATTAAGAAATTAAGGTTCAGCGCCTGTGGCTCAAGCAGCTAAGGCGCCAGCCACATACACCTGAGCTAGTGGGTTCGAATCCAGCACGGGCCTGCCAAACGATGACAGCTACACCCAAAAAATACCCGGGCATTGTGGCGGGCGCCTGTAGTCCCAGCTACTTGGGAGGCAGAGGCAGGAGAATCGGTTGAGCCCAGGAGTTGGAGGTTGCTGTGAGCTGTGATGCCCGGGCACTTAACCCAGGGCAACAGCTTGATGCGCTGTCTCAAAAAAAGAAAGAAATCAAGAAATTAAAAACTGACACACAAGCTCTGCTTATTCCTTGGAAGCATCAAGAGAAACTGTTTTGTTTGTTTGCCTTATTCGCTGAGACTCACATCTTATAAATTTTCCCCTTTTTTTCTTTCTGAATGAGATTTCTGAGTAACAGGTAGTAGGGGTGAGCATCCTATAAATAGCTATATAAGATATTCATATAATATTGTTTTGTGCGGGAGACTAGAATGCTAATACAGATTGAGCATCTGTTATCTAAAATGTTTGGGATCAAAAGTGGTTTAGATTTTGGAATATTTGTACATATATCCTGACTGAGCATTTCTAATCCAAAAATCTCCAAATAAACACTTTCATTGAGCATTATGTTGGTGCTCAGGCAGTTTCAGATTTTAGAGCATTTCAGATTTCAGATTAGGGATACTCAACCTTTCCCTTTTTTTTTTTTTTTGAGATGGAGTCTTACTATGTCGTCTTTGGTAAAGTGAGCAACCTCAAACTCTTGGGCTCAAGCAATTCTCTTGCCCCAGCCTCCTGATTAGCTGGGACTATAGGCATCTGCCACAACGCCCAGTTATTTTTTAGAGACAAGGTCTTGCTCTTGCTCAGACTGATCAAACCCTTGAGTGCAGGCAATCCACTCTCCTCAGCTTCCTAAGTGCTAAGATTACAGGTGTGAGCCACTGTGCCCAGCCACTCAACCTTTACTTAAAATTATTTGTGAGAAAAAAATGGAACAAAATATTTCTCTTAGTTTAGAGAAAATATTTTAATGTCATATTTTAGAGAAAATAATGTCATATTGCATACTTGGCAAACTATTTCAGTAAAGAGCCATAAAATGCATATTTTAGGCTTTGTAGACCATTAAGTTTCTTTTGCAACTACTCAACTCTCGCCATCATAGCTTAAAAGCAGCTATAGACAAAACATAAATAAATGTGCCTATGTTCTAGTGGAACTATTATCATCATTTCAAGATGATGAAGCTCAAAAATTTAATTTGCCTGTGGTGTATTTTATAAATTAAGACTAATGATTAACTTTTTTCTTCAGTGTTTTTATGTATTAAGTGTTAATTAATTAATTAATTTATTTATTTTAATTTTTTTTTTTTTTGAGACAGAGCCTCAAGCTGTCACTCTGGATAGAGTGCTGTGACATCACAGCTCACAGCAACCTCCAATTCCTGGGCTCAAGCGAGTCTCCTGCCTCCGCCTCCCAA